>JACAFV010000220.1:0-37264 GCA_014635975.1 Plectosphaerella sp. P0831 | reverse complement strand
GTGGAGTGGGTTGAGAGCGTGAGTGGTTGTGTGTGGTGGTGTGTGGTGTTATCCAGGAGGAGCAATGCTAGGCGATGGGGGTTTAAGGCACAGGGGTCCTTTTCTTGGTCTGTCCAGGGGATAAGTGCGGAAACCAGCCGGTGAGGAAGAAGTTTTTTTCTGTGGCCCAAGTGTCGTGTCGACTGCCGTCTGTGTGTCTTGCTTTGTGCGTCGGGGAAAAAAATAAAAAAATCAGGATGCGTGCGGATGAGACGAGGTGAGGCCCGAGGATCCGGAATGACAGGATCTCACAAATGTTGTGCTGCGAGAACGAGCCCACGCCCGCGAATGATTGGCGACGAGGTGCAACGGGTGGTGATAAGTGGTCCGCGGCAACCAAGTGGGTTCACGTCGTCCTGCCTGTCCTTGACTCCAGTCTCCAGTCTCCAGTCCTCCCTGGGGGCCTGGGGGCCGTGCTGTGGTCGTCCGGTCTTTGCTGCGTGTTTCTGATGGCGTGTTTTCCGGAAGACCGCCTTCGCCGTGTGCGAGGGAGGGAGAGCGGGTTTCAGGTGTTGAGGATGGAAGCGGGAAGCAGAAGGGCGGGAGGCTCAGGTCGTGCAGACGCAGGCAGATCTGGGATCTGGCTGTGATACTTGTACTGTAGCTCCCATTAAGGTCAGGGACTCAGGGGACGCTCGGCGGATAGAAGCCTCGGCCGCTCTTTGCGAGGAGTCAGACGCTAGATGATGGTGTGAAGAGATACGGGACCGTGATTTTCAGGGTTCTTGGGGGAGGGCACGAGCGAGGGCTGGCGTGGGAACGGACGCAGCTCGGGACGGAGTGGTGGAGGGACGGGAGAGATAAGAGATGGCGGAGGGTCCAGGAGTTTTTTTTTTGGTGATAGGGGCGACAACACAGGATGGGGAAAAAAGTCGTCGTTCTTATCGATGGCGCCGGATCCCGGGATGACTCTTGTGGTTACTTATTTTTTTCCTTGTTCTCGTTCTCGGTCGTCGGCTCGGTGTCGTGCTCGAGTCGGCTTGACCACGCAATAGCCCACAGCGGACAGCTCGGTATGGGCCGTCGATGTCGTGATGATCCTCCAGATTGGCGCAAGGCCGTTGCCGCGATGTGCCGAAAGCGGAGGGTGGGGAAGAAACTCTCGGCTTGCTCTGGCTGCAGCAAGGGGTGAACGCAACTTTTTGGCGACCTGGCGGAATATGCGGCCAATGGGCTTCTTTGGTGTCGTATTCTGGGGGAGCAACCTTGATAGTGCGTTGCAACTGAAGAAATAAATTAAACCGAGAATCAAGTGGTCTGGTGTCGTTGTGCGGTCTATTGGCGCAGGGGGAACGGATGAGATGTGAGGAGCCTCGTTCGACTTTTGAAGTTTGGGCGGCACCTTGACGGTGACCACGTTGGAAGTCTCTTCACCGTCTGTTTGTTATGCCCTCGCTGTGTCTTTTTCCGTCCGCCTCAATTGCGGTCAAGCAGATCGCGTCATGCGGCTCAAGGCGCGTGTGTGTGCTGGCAGCGGCATCTACAGATTTTTCCTTCTGCTTCGCTCGCGGGTTTGTTTCGATCGATCTCGATCGGAGGGGTGACTCAAGATTGTTGCTTGGTTCCGGCCTCGACTCCGGGCCCTGTTTGGAGCCCTGAAACTGGCGGACGGTGCTGGACGCCAGAGGCTAGGGAGTCAGTAGCTCGAATCCTGGGACGCTGGCAAGTGCCTCTGCAGCGGACTTTCAGGGGAGGGCCCCTGTCGAATCTATGCGAATCAGGCACTTCGGGCGGCAGGCCAGCGGCGCTAAATCGACGACCGTCTCGATCCCTGTTCCTGGCAGAAGGCGGGGTGCCTGGGAAGAATTGGGACGAGGCGTCAGGCTGGTTGCACTGGTTCCGTTGGCGTGATGACGGTAATACGGTGGGCGGGCGCGCGTGGGGTGTTTGACTGGCAATGAGGAATGTGAGAAAAGTGAGGCCTGGCTAAGGTACCAGAATTCTAATCACAGATGCGGGCGGCACTCAGTGTTGAGAGTCGGGGTCGGGCGAAATGGCCGACGCATTCCAGAGGCAGGCACCGCAGGCAGGCAGAGGCAGCGAAGTCGCTCCTTCCACGCCCGCCGTGAAGTACAACTGCCATAACGGAAGGCGCGGGGCAAGTCGGGCTCGGTGACTTGTTGCCTCATGCCGATGGCGTATCGCACCTTCCGCCCGACACTGCATACAGACCCCAAAGACAGACCCAAAGTCCAGGCCTGGCATGAGGAAGGCACGACCAATCAACGATCACACACGGCCACCTACTTGATCCTTCCTGCCCAGATGTGTGCAAGGTGTTCTTGTCGCAGGCATGCGCGTCTGTTGGGTGCCAAAACTGCCTAGCCTCCGTCATCCGATCAACTCCCGCCCGCTCGGCGGAAGAGGCGGATAACGAGACGACACTGACCTCACTTCGATCTATCCTGTCTTCTGCTCCCGGTCTCGCCGCATCAATCGTTCCACACAATTGCCTTCGACGACCCCTCCAGCCGGCCGCCCTTCAAAGCCCGCGTCCGGCTGCGCGCAAACGCAAGCCCATGACGAATGTGGCCGATTACATGAGAGAAACTCGACCCCGAGCTCCTCAGGACGCACCCGACACGAGCTCCGACCTCTCACGAGCTTCCCTGCGCCGCCACCTCGCCATCGTCATATGCCCTGCCCTCTGCAGATGCGGCTGCGGATGCACGCGCAGACGCAGACGCAGGGCAGCCCGGTGGTGGTTGCCTTGTCGTGATGGTGGTGGTGGGCAGCATCCACCTCCGCATGGGACCGGCCACCTGACGGGCTACGCCCAGCAGCTTGCGTCCTGATATGATGCATCACGGTGCATCACGCCTCCCGGGCACCTGAGACCTGAGACCCCTTGCCACGCCGCTGTTCGTCGTGTGGCCTTGTCGTCTCTCGGCCTTCGTCTCATCCATCTGTTCCAACGTCACCCCGGTCAACACCTCGCGCCAAGATCCAGTCAACGGCCATACCCCTCTGGCGGAAGCGAGACGATGACCTGGATAGACAGGACGCGCACGATCTCCCTCTGCTCTGCTCTGACACCCCTCATTGCCTTCTTGCGTCGGATGGCGTCGCTCGGCCCTTGATGGGTGCAGACATTGACAAAGAATCAGGAGCCCCGAGGGATTCAAGGGTCCATCAAGGGAGCTGCTGGCAGCCTGCCAGTGAGATCAGACTCGCGCTAGAAACGCCATCCAGGTCCCTTGGCCGCCTTGACGACTTGACGTCGTCGCCATCCAACCATTTCTTACGTACTAGGCTGCCATCGCCTCCCCCCCGACCATTCACCTCATCCACTACCATGAGCACGTTTCGGCCCCTTAGACATGCCATCTTCTCGTCCGACGCCGAGCCGCCCGGACATACGGCGGCGGGTGCCCGCTTCATCAAACGCGACCATGCCGGGCCCGTCCACGCCGTCTGTCTCGCCCCGTCGATTTGCGACGCCGCCGCCGTAAGCAGCCCACGGCCCCGTCTGTTGGCACCGTGATGCGCCGGCGGCTGCAGCAGTGCAGTCGTGATGGCTTGAAGACTGGCATCATCGTCGTGCAACCCTCCCACACTGCTATTGGCCATGACGTGGTGCTGCAGAGAGGTTGCGGATGCCACAGTACGCGGCCGAGATCGTCGCGGCCGACGATACTGTCTCGGGACTTCAGTGCAGATCGGCACCCAGGCCGAATCCGCGGCAACGTCGGTCACACCACTTTCACGTCACATCACGGCCATTGACTCGTCGCGGCTCCATGCCTCGCTGCAGTATGCAGCATGCAGGACTCAAGCGCCATAGGACCAACCTGTTGCTCTCGACTTGAGCGCGCAGGACTTTTCATACGCCGCTCGTCCATCCCGCGCCTCTCATTGTATCGCGATAAGACGTGCTTCGTCTGCCTTCCGCATTTGGACACCAGCATTGATCAGCGAGCTTCGGATACGTCTCCAACGAGCGACGCAACACAAGGACGCACGCACGTAGACAGACGCCTTGCTTCCCATGCAACTATTGGATCGTTTTACTCGGCTGCGGGTAATCTGCGAATGGCCGCAGGGAGAGTGACGACTCGCCATTGCGACGCATCCCAGCGTGATCGAGACCAGTCCATCAACAGTCGGCCACTGCCGTGCCTGGATGACCGCTGGCGCACCTGCAAGCACTATATCGCCTGCCTGAAGGACTCTAGCCCCGTCAGCGCACCCCCGCCTGTAGCGTGTCACGCAGAAACGGCACTGCTGCTGGTTCATCTATTTCATCTTTGCCCGCGCGCCCATCGAAGTTGGGCGTGGGGGAGACTGGACGGGGAAAACACGCCATATCCCAAGCTCACGCCCACCCCGGATTTCCGGATGAATGGCTCGCAGTATGGGCTCTTTCATCTGCGCCAACCCCCAGCAATTTCTACCCCCACCGAGGCTTCGTCTGCATGATCACGAACCGCACCCAGGCCCCTCGGCAGGCACGGGGCCGGGGTTGTTGAGGAGGGGGTTGCATGCGCGGACGATAAGTACGATGCACAAGGCGCCTGGTGGGAAGTGGCCAGCTGACCACGGGCATGAGGGCCCTGTCGGCGCACCCAGCCACCGTCGCATCGGCGTCGCATGGTGGTTGCCGAGTGGTCGTGAGGGTGCTTGACAAGTCCGTCTCAAAACATCCGCCGACGTCAACCCCATTCTCGGATCAGGGGTCGGTCGTCATCGAAGGCGCAGACAGCTGTTGGTCCCGTCCCCCACCATGAGCGTCATCCTCTGCGCGTCACCCATGTCGCGACTTCAGCCGAGGCACTGCGCAGGAGCCAGGAGGAGCCGGAAACTGTGATAGAGGCATCGCCCGCCTTCGTCACCAACTTCCCCGTCGACCGAGGCCCAGTCATGTCGTGCCAGACGGCATGCACCCCACGCTGCACGTCTCAGACCCTCTGGAGCTCTGGCCTGGAGCTCCTGGAGCTCCCTATCAATCATGCTCGGCTCTGTGACCTCTGTTGCATCCAAAGTATCGCACCCATGGAACTCCCGGACAGACAAGTGAGTGAGTCTGGGGCCGTGACGTCCATTGCCGCAGGGGAGCTCGTTTTCCGAGTGCGAGCCCGAATGGCCGAACGCCCGCTCCATCTGCACTCGGCACCCACCAATGTCGAGATTCTCCGTTGCTCCGTCGTCACCTATCAGCCCTCTTACCACCACTGCTTCAGCCCTTCCTCACTCACCCCACGCTGGATGACTGCAGGCGTCCTTTTGTGTGTGCCGGCCTCATCGACACTGCAGCGGGTATCCTCGGATCTTCGCCACGACCGTGGCTCAGGGCCAGGTCCTTTGCAGCAACACACCGTGGTGGATCTCACCCACACGGCCATGCCCCTGCTCACCCCACCGCCGGCTCTAGAGTGAGCCGCCGGTGCTCAGGTAGATCCATCGCGGGCCTTGCGGGCGCCATGCAAGATAAGGAAAACTTCTTGAGCTCCAGTCGTGGCACGCACGCATCCACCGATCCACCACATTGGGGAACGTCCTTACGGCGGCCGGCCAGCGCCTCGGCCGCTCTCGACCTGAAGACAAAGCGCCGCGAGACATTCTGGTGCCGAGATCGGCCTCGCACACATGCCTCTTCCGATAGCCTGGCTTGCCTGGGCCCTGCACGTTCACAGCAGCCGCACAGCACAGACAGACAGCCTTCTTGGCTTGGGTGTGCTCGTAGCCACGATCCAACCTCAATCCACTGCCAATCCCACAGTCAACGGAGAATGGTGCCGGTTCCTGAATCCCCCGGTCTTTACTCGAGTCGCCATGTGCCTCTGGACTCCGCAGGCTTGACTCGTGCTGGTTTGCGGCACGCGCAGCAGCCGCGCTTCACTGTGGAAAGACGAGCGTCGCGCGACAAGCTTGATTTTTGGCTCTTCCTGTCGAGTCAGGGCATGGTGAACACCTTTTGCATGTCGATCATCGATCGTCACAGGGTCCAACGTTGACGCTACGGTGCGTCGGGGCTGTTACAGTCACATGGCTCGACAACGACGACGGGGCGTTCATTCTAGCCATCGCGATCGTCGTGATCAGTGATCATTGAACAGTGATCAGCGATGATTACCCATCCCCTTCATCCCGGCAAATGCTCGTGCTCTCTCGCGTAAATTTTGCGGCGCGAATCGAACGGCCGAGTCTCGGAGGCTTGCCATGTGCAACCGCCCTTCGGGATGCGGGTTGGGGCTCAGCGCGTTCGGCGACGGGGGTGTGGTGTTCTGGGCCCAGGGTCTGTATCCCGCCCCGAGATGCGCCCCGAGATGAAATCCAAATTGCTGTCCAACGAAAGGGTGTCCCTAGCGACCAACCGCCCACTCGCCCACTATCGGGCTGTTGGTCGCGTGCCTGTCCCTTGGAAAAGCCTGTTTGCCTGCCGGATCGTGGGCTTCTGACGTCCTGCTGACTTTTGAGGGGCTTGCTCACCGTCACCTACCGCTCGGTGAGGGCCAATCGAGCACGACGTTCAAGACACGACGTCATCGCATCTGACACTTGTGGAGGTTGCGCCGTAATATCCCGTTACTCAGCGCGCCCCTATATCAGATAAACTTTTTTCTGTTTCTTACTACCAAGCCCTCTTTCTCTGACCGCCCAGGGCTCAGCCCTGCCAAGGGGGCCCGGACCCGGCGAGACCGTCTCTCGTCAGATCGACCCCCCCTTGAAGCATCTGCAAGGTGGCAAAACGTGCCTGTAGGCTGTGGAGCAGCATCTCGCGAGCCATCAAGGAACAATGGCGAGCGACGGCGCCATCTCGCGTGCTGCCAGGGACCTGACACTGGCGCGGTCGGGTGTCTGGGGAAATGGCAGCACGCCATGGCCGTGGGGGATCGTGTCATTGAGCCTCACGCACAGCTGGGTTCTGCGCCTTCCTTATACGGCAGCGTGCATGGATGAAGAGGTTCCGGGTGTCAGGGCGAGGCTCGGCCCTTCTCCGAGGAGGGAAAGATGTTGTCTGGGGTTTGCTTGAGCGGTGGCGATGGCGACATATGAGGGGATCAAGACCGGTCACGAGATGGATTGCTCATTCATAAGCGGTATTGCGAGGCGGCGTGTGATTCAGGGTCCAAGGTGATCCGACCTGTTGCCGTGACTTTGCTCATCATCCTCGAGGCAGGCATTCTGCCTGAGAGGTCGATACGTCTTTCACCAGAATCTCGAAGTCGACCCATGGGGCCACCGCTGCCCTTCTTCTCGTCTCATTAGCAACATGCTGGGGCTGAGATGCCTGCAAAGGTCCACGAGGATCGACAGCTCACCATGTGCTGGCACAAGCTCTTCACCACCAGTTTCGCCGTGGATAGAATGTTGAGCGACGAGCTTGTCAACGAGCTTCTTGCCCCTTCTCCTCGCCAACGTAGTGAGGACGTCACGCATGCAGATGGCATCGCGATCTTTGTAGACTGACCAGCAAGCCATGTCGATGAAGTTACTTACCCTGTCGGCTTTCCGTGGCCAAGGTTTCTACGTCCACTTTCTTCGATCCAACGACGTCTTGCTATTCTGGCTAACTCAATTGCAATGACGGTGCCGACGATCCTGGGAGTAACCGGAAGGGCAGGAAGCGCGTTGGCTATTCCATCCTGCATGTCAACCGTGTATGCCCGCATCGCCACACATCGTCGAGCATCGCCGGGAAGGCCTTGCCTGATGTCTTTCGAAGCTCAACCTTGCCGTAACGGGGGCTGTACCCTCAACTATGACGCCGTCCTGTTCTGTCAACCCCGACGAACACCACCCACCCCCTAGCTCACGCCTCACGAAGGCACCACCAGTTTCTCATCAGAGACCACAGCCCAAGCAGCTTGTTTCTTTCATTACCAAGCCGGCTCTCGCTCTCATCCAAAGGTTCTCACCCAATGTACAAAGCCATTCTTCCAACGCCCGCTTTCCTGGTATCAATCAACTCGGCCCTGTCCTCACGGATGGTAATACGTCTCATGCCGCGGGCTCCCCTCCCCAGCCGGCAGCCTCTCGGCGCTCAACTCGGAAAACGCTCTCGCCTCGCGTCCAGGCCGCTCGCTCCGCGGTGTCGTGGCGGGGCTATACTGCCTCTGCGCCTGATACTGCGCCGGCGGCCAATTACTCCCCGGCACAGGACCCGAAGGTACCCGCTGGTGGGTGTAGCTCCGCGGTTGTTGCGGGTATATCTGCACCATGCTCACCTGCGGCACCCAGGCGTTACCGTGGGCGTCGAGCTTCGGTGACGCTGGGTCCTCCGAGTCGCCGCCTACGGTCCGCGCGTGGCTTTGGCCGGAGGACCCTGTGCCCGTGCCGTCGGCGAAGTAGCCGTGTTGAGGGTTCTGGCGAGAGTCGGGGCTCATGGGGGCGCCTTCGGAGGGGAGTTCGACGGGAGGACCGGTGTAGGGCGGGACGGACCGGGCGCGAGCGTCGTGCTCGGAGGCTTGGAAGTAGGGTGATGGGGAGGAGGCGAGGGCTGATGTCTGCGCGGGCGACCAGCCGGCTTCGGAGACGCTGTGGTGGTATGGGTGACCTGGTGGCAGGAAGGGGCCCTGTTGCTGGGATGAAGTTTTCTGGGCTGCTTTGCGTCGACGGTGTCGACGGAGACAGAAGAAGCAGGCTGCCAGCAGAGCGATGAGGACAACGCCGCCGCCAACAGCAATGCCGACTATGGCACCTGTCGATAGGGCCTTGTCGGTGGATCCCTTTCCGCCGCTGACGTCTCGAGTGGCCGTTCTCGCGGCATTGCTGGCCGTCCGCGTCATGAGCGTTCTTAGATCTGGATGACCGAACCCGCCGTCGGGTGTCGTCTTCGTCGCGCCGCCCGCCCCGTCACCGCCGATCACGTTGATTACATCTGATGGAACGGCGTAGTGCGTCTTGTCGGGTTCGTAGAGCTCCCAGGGGCTGTTGTTGCTATTCTGCCGCCCGAGATCTGCGTTGTGAGTGCCCCATTGATCGGGAACGTCACAGTTGTCCGTGAGAGAGAAATGGCCGCCGATTATGAGCATCTGTGCCCGCCCGGGGGCCATGTTACAGGAGAGCGAGTGGTGTGGGAAAGCGGCTGGCTCGGTGTTATTGGGATACATTCTGACCCAGGTGAAGGTTGGTATGGAGAGGATGTAGAGGTCATCGAAGCCTGGGCCTTCTTCGTCGGCTGGGGCGGCACCGCCATAGACATAGCTGAGAGGGTTAGATAGAGATTAAAAGGGGGCATGGCAAGAACTTACATGTTGTAAGACGACTGGTCGTCGGCCCAGGTTACGTCGGTGCAGAATCGTCGTCGTCGCTCGGGGATCTCGCCTGTAGCGTTCTGAGTGTACCACTTTCCGCTCAGCACGTCGTGAACGATGATCTCATCCATCTGCTGCCCAACAGCCCCGTCTGTGCCATTGAGCGCCTCGTCCCTGACGCCGCCAAAGTAGACGAGCATCCCTTGGTCACCAGCTGGGATGAAAACCATGCCGCCCTCGGCCCTGCGCACGCCGTCGTCGGGCCCCGTCATGTTGGTGTATTCGCCCGTATCCATTGTGTACTTGATCATCTGCGAGGTGGCGACAGGGGGTGCATCGCCCCAACGGGGGACAGAAGCATTGCCGAGCCAGCCGCCGTAGTAGTAGCCCTCGCCACGGCTGGATACAGAGACGGAGGCGCCATAGCTGGGGCGGCGAATGTCATCGCGCGGAGGGCCAAAGTCTTCCCAGTAGTTGTTCAGCACATCATAGGCGAAGAGGTCGAATCGCGTGGGTGTCTCGTCGTAAAACTCGCCGCCAAAGAGGAACAATCGCTTGTTGACGTCGTCGGCCCAGAGGGCGCCGCCGTGGACGCTGGGCACTGATGCGTTCTTGCTGAGGTTCGCTTGGAGCTGCGGCATGCCTGTCCCGGCTACCGTTTTGAGGTCTTGGTAAAGTAGCCATGTATCTGTAGGGGAGTTCTTAGATGATAGTTTTCGAACATGGCATTGATACTCACTCGTGTAATTCTCTGGGGGATTCCATTGAACCAACCCACCGTCGATGAAGAGCTTGTCGTCCACCACAGCTGTCTGGTGCCCGAAGCGACGGCAAAAGTTCTTGATCGGATCCCTTTGCTGCTTCGAAAGTCCGATAAACGAGGCGAAGATGAGACTGATCATCGCAAGATGTCTCGTCGTCGTTGAAAGATGGGCCCCCGGGCTCCGGACGGCCCCAGACCGACCGGCGGAGGAGCCGCGACAAAGAGTGGACCGGAACATTCTGGTGGTGTGCGGCAAGGGAGCAGGGCCCGTCAGTCGCTCATTGCTCGCCGTCGCATGTGCACAAGGGGGGAAAGGCGGCCCAGGATAGGGGTAGTCGAGGTCAACTCGGCGCGAATGAACGAGGGAACATGGGCTTTCGAGATGTGAGACAGCACGATGGAGACGAGGGAAGCGTTGGGACGTTAGGGAGGAAGAAATGACGCTTCGATATGGTCTTTACGAGGAGGCAGAAACGAGAAGGGGGGGATAGGTGGTGCCCGTCCCGGGCGGTGTCCTCCTCCTCTTCCTTCTTCTGCAGCCAGCCAGCGCGACGAACGACTGGCCCCCAACACACACCACCCGGGCTCCCGTCGAGGGAATACAGACGCACGGAGCGCGCCCGCGTGGCTCCCGCTACACGGCGCCAGAGCTTCTTCGAGGTTCCCGGCACAGGCACAGGGCAGAAAACAAGCCTATAGGCACGTTCCGGGCTTCGCCAGAGGGGTAATCGAGACGAGACGAATGAGGGACGGGACGAGCGAAGCGTTGGGCGGCGGCATGACCGCTGCGATTGGTCTCAAGGCGGCGCCGATGGTACGGTTCGTTGGCTCGGGCATCATCAGCAAGCGGTCGCCGGTAGGAATGGCGGGCATGAGGTGGCCCGTCGGTCGTGGCGACAACGTTCTGGCCTGGGCTCGGCCGCTGGCAGCGTCCCATCTGCCGGCGCGGTAACCTTGTGCCTGCAAAGCACAGCCTGGAGTGAAAGCAACGGGGGACTGCCCCCTCCCCCAGGCATTGGCAGGTACCCGGCCAGACGCAACGTCCGAGTCGCACAAGGTAGGTCGTGTCGGTCGAGGGTTGCACAAGCAAGCCGGCGGCCCAGGGCGAAGGAAAAAAGGCGCCGGGGCTTGGAACATGCGTCGTAACTAGGGCAGACTAGCGATGTTGCTCTGGCGGTCTCGGGCCAATGGGGGCGGCTCGAGGGGCCTCAGCTGGCGCTGGTCTGGTCCGATGGCTCGCATGGTCCCCGAGCCCGCCTGACGGGGAGGGGGGGGACGAAGGACGGATGACTGGCGGGCCGGGGGTCTCGTGTCAGCCTTGGGAGGCGGGACGATGCGACGCCGGCGATCCCCTGGCGTAGGAGCCTGGGACAGACACCTTGGATGATATGAGAGACGCAGTGCCGAGGGGTTGCATCAGCTTGCATGTACGCCTTGCATGAGGGGGCCAGGCACCGGTTCTGTGGCGATCGGGAAAGGCGATGACCGTTTCCCGTTGGGGTTATAGTATTCGAATGAGGGCGGGTGGAGGGTCTGCGAAACAATGCTGCTCGAGGCAGCTGTGTGACAGCCTTGTCTGGTAGACAGGGGGCGATTCCCAAGAGGGCCCGTTTACAACTTGAAGTCCGACGACGTCATCTCGTCCTTCGGCTCCTGCCCTTGATCCGTCTTTGAATCCAACTTTGGCCCTGCCAACAAGTCCCCGTTGCGTAGCGCTTGCTGCCTGACCAGCTCGTAGATGTTGTCCTCAGTATCTTTGAACAAGACCTCTCCGTCGAAACCCCTGACCACGGCCGAGGGGAATTCAGTCACGTCGTACAAGGACAGGTCTGGTGACACGATGTCGAAGTGGTTGACGAGGGTGACGTGGAGGTAGCTTTGCATCGCCTTCTGATTCCCCAGCACCGAGGCCATGACGAGACCGACCGGGGAGAGCGAGTGAGGAATCTTTTTCTTCTCTTGCTCCAGCCGTACGCGGATATTTCCCATGAGGATCAGAAGGTCCCGCATGCGTTTGTTCGAGAAGTGTGCCCGGAAGGCGTGGGCTACCGAGTTGTGGTAGACTTGAAGAGCGTCGAGTCCGTTTGTGCCGCGTCGCAAGAGGTGGATGATATGCCGCCTCCATGACAGATAAGGGGAGTTCTGGCCTTGACGAATCCGTTTGTCAACTTCGCCGGCGTCCTCGAAGGGCGGGATGTCCTTGTGCCGCTTGATGAGCCACTCCATCATCTGCGAGGGACCTGCCTGGGCCAGCGACGGGATGCCGTTCTTCGACAGAAGCAGGTGCAGGTCGGACGCGATATAGTCGTCGGTTTTCAGTTCGCCCATGCTGTCCTCGATGCGACTGTTTGACTCTGCCGTCGGGTAGAAGAGGGCAGCGCCGAGAATGTCCATGTCGGTGACGCGCCACTTGCCCGAGGTGTGCTCCCGCGCATGAAGGCGTTCAAAGTGCATATGTGCTTTTTCGAACTTTGGGGAAGCGCGGTTGACTTGCTTCATCAATCGGTTGTGTATCAAGGTTTCTGACCATTTCTCCTTCTGCTGTGCCTCGTCCATCTCGTCAAAGTATCGAACGCCCGGCGCCTCGTAAGCGTCGAGGTCCAGGAGGGTTTCTGATATTTTGAAAGGCTCCCAGTTCGCTGGCAGTGGTAGAGGCTTGAGGGGCTTCTTCCTCTTGATTCTGATGTGGCCACTGTTCAAAAGCAGGCAAGATGGACGCGTCGTGTGAAAGTGAGCCGCCTGGACCTGGGCGACCGCCCACGGGCGGGAGACCCAGGCGCGCATGGTGTGATGCAGTAAACAAGAAATGCCGAAATATGATGCAAGGGAAAACGAAAGCCTTATGGCTGCATGGCGAGTGACTGTCGGGGACAATTGAGAATGCGTGCCAAATGGACAGGTTTGAGACGCGGCAGGAGGGAGATATCCGAGGGGAATGGCAGGCATCACGTGGCTTGGCCGGGGGAAGGTATCCACTCTTTGCCGTTGGTTCCACTTCATTGGGGGTTCTCCAGATTTAGAGGTACGGGCCAGCCAACGCTAGCAATCCCAGCCGAAATGACTAAGCACTGATTTCTGCAGCAACCTGATGCAATGCCCGAAACGCCAAAGCATGTTCGTCGACATCCACCTCTATCCCCCACCAACGAGGCCTCAACCTGCCTCTCAGCCCTTGAAAGCAACAGCCTTCCTGTCAAACACCGAAATCATGCCCCCGGCCGCGAAGAAGAGAAAGACTCGCTCGTCTGTTGAAGAAGCCCCTGCCACAGACATCGAGGTTCCCGCGCCTGAACCCGCACCCGCAACAATTCCATCCTCAGAACCCGAAGCATCGACATCAGCACCAGCCCCGCTCGCGGAACCGACAACAGCTCCCGAATCAGAATCAAAGTCAGCACCATCAATTTCAGACGCCTCCGTTTCTGCCGCTTCAAAGACACAGGACCGCCTCGCCCGCTTCAAGGCGCTCCAGGCGCGGGCCAAGTCGTCCTCAGACCAGAACCTCAAGGAGGCAGCCCGCGAGTCACAGAGGCTCGAGGTGGACCCATCGCAGCTGACGGCGCTACACCGAAAGCAAGCCATCGCATCACACAAGCTCCTCAAGGCCGATATCGAAGATTCCGGCGGCGACTTTGAGCGGCAGCGGGCCTGGGACTGGACCATCGACGAGAGTGAGCAGTGGGACAAGCGGCTGAAACGCAAGGCAGCACACCGCGACAACACCGCCTTCCAGAGCTACCACGCCGAGAGCAACAAGATCTACAAGGCCCAACTGCGCAACATTGAGCCCGACCTGGCTGCCTACGAGCGCGACAAGATGGCCGCCATCGAGCGATCCGCCGCCTCGGGCGGTCTCGACATTGTCGAGACGGAGGACGGCGAGCTTATCGCCGTCGACAAGGACGGCTCCTTCTACTCGACCGCCGACTCGACCTCGTTTGCGCAGAACAAGCCCGCAAAAGACAATATCGACCGTCTTGTCGCTGACATGCGCCGCGCCGAGGACAACCGCCAGAAGAAGCGCCGCGAGCGCATGGCAAAGGACGGCGCCGAAGACGGCGACGTCACGTACATCAACGAGAAGAACAAGCAGTTCAACCAGAAGCTGTCGCGCTTCTACAACAAGTATACCCAGGAGATCAGGGACAGCTTCGAGCGTGGCACAATGATCTAAGAGAAGCGGGTTGGTTGCATACGGTTGGTTGGGTTCTATTAAGGGCGGCGCCCCAGCATGTATTCTTGTTTGCTCCGGTCTATTATGATACACAGGTCGGCCTCAATCTTGGCCTCATGACCCTTCATTCGTGCCCCTTACAGCATCGTCTTCCGCCATGCCTTGCTTGCGAGCTCCTCAATCTGGGGGATCTCAATGGGTCCCCGCGTGGACTCGTCACCCAGGGCCTCGACCGCAGCCTCAGCGACCGTCTCGACGGGCAGGGGCTTGGCAGCGGCAGCGCCCAGGAAACCGCTAAAGGCGCCGCGCGTGACCGAGTTGAACAGGGTGCCGCCAAACGTCATGGCAGCCATGGGCAGGGTAAAGGAGCGCGAGCTGTCGTACATGAAGGGCGCGCGGAGGAAGACGCCACGCATGCGGGGGAACTCTGTGGAGATTGAGCTCTCGGCCTCGCGCTTGGTGGTGATGTAGCGCGCGGGCAGGACGGGGGCACCCCCGGCAGCAGAGAGGTAGAGGAAGGCGCCGGCGTTTTCGGCAGCGGCCTGCTTGGCGAGCATGACGGCGCTGTCGCGGTTCATGATCTCGTAGGAGAACTGATCGTTCGGGTTGGCGGTGTGGAGGTCCTCTTCGCCAGTTTTTTGCTCCATCGGGCTGCGGACGCCGCGGTCCTTGACGGGTGCAAAGACCTTTTGGAAGCCTGCGATGGGGGACTCGCGGCCGGAGACGAGGCCCTTGTAGTCGGCCTCGAGGAGGATGCCCATGGAGTGAACGACGTAGTCGGCGCCTTTGAGAAGGGGCGCGTATGTCGCTGGCCGCAGGATGTCGGCACGCTCCCAGGTGACGTTGCGGGCCCATGAGGGCGGCGAGGCTGAGGAGGTGACCGTCTCCCATTTCGGCTCACCGGAACGGCTGGAGGATGTTAGGACGGAGCAAGGGAGCAGAGGTAGAAGACTTACCTGACGGACGTGACCTCCCATCCCCTCTGGACGGCGTACTTGCATATCCGGGATCCAACGAAGCCGCTGCCGCCGCAGACGACGAGCTTCTTGGCTGCTACTTTCGACATGGTGATGGTGGGGGAGGTGTATGCTGGTGGGAGCTGGAGGACAGGACGGGTGTTGTGGAAAAGAAGAGCTCTGATGCAATTGTTCAGATGAGATGTGGTGGCAGTTGCTTGAGTGGATGAACTGAAGAAATCGGCGGTCCGGCCGTTGTTTTATGAGATGAAGCTCCGCGGTTGAACCCGAGCTCCGAGCTTGTTGGATTTGAATCGGACGATGCTGAGCAGAGTGATGAAATCATGAGTACCCGTAACGGCAGGACACCCCTGGTCCTAACGCCCCGGCGCTAAGCCAATCAGGGGAGTTTGAGATCCGAGTCATCATGGTCGTGTAACAGCCAGAGGTGAAGCCAAGGGGCCTTTTCCTTGTATTTTGGAGAAAGATTGGAAATTAGGAGGAGATCAAAGTCAGCATGTCTTGTTTGTGCTGCAATGGAAATGATTCAAGGTGCAGGAATTGGAACCCTCACATGCTGCGTTATGCGTTATGGTCCCAAAGCAGAGCGTTATGCTGCAACTCTGGTGGGCCCAAGGCTGTACCGGACAGGGGTATGGGCTCCACTTATCCGGTACTCGCTGGTTGGCCAGTCGCAAAGGTGACGGCGCAAGGCTGACATAATGTCCCAAGAGGTTCTGTCGCGACTCCGTCCAAATTCCATCATCCCACCATCTCCATCAACATTGCCCCTCCCCTACCTCTCCATCGAACATCAACTCGCAGCCCGCCCAGCCGACACACGAACCAGCGCTGTGTCACCGCCATGGCGCCTTCCAACGCCCTGGGCAAACGCGTCAAGGGCACGCAAATCACCCGCCCCTTCATCTACGGCACCACCGCCCGCCCTTTCCACCCTCAACACAACCCCAAGCCCGCCGGCGTGCCCGATGACCACACCCACTCATGGCAGGTCTTTGTCATGGGCGCCGACAACGTCGACCTCACTTACTGGCTGCGTCGTGTCCAATTCAAGCTCCACGAGTCCATCCCGAGTCCTCTGCGAAGTACGTTCCCCTGCCCCTCCCTACCACATCCTCCCCCAACTAACCATACCCTCCTCCAGACATTGACGGCGAGCCCGGTAAACCCTTCACCGTCAACGAAACAGGCTGGGGAGAGTTTGAAATAACAATCAAGCTCTACTACGCCTCCGAGTCCGGCGAGAAACCACAAACCCTCTACCACCACCTCCGCCTCCATCCCTACGGCCGCACCGAGGAAGAAAAAGAAGAAATGCGCAGCGGCACCGGCGAAGTCCGCGCCTGGGTCTACGAAGAACAAGTCTTCAACGAACCCTTCGAAGCCTTCTACGACACCCTCACCTCCGGCGCCCATCCAAAAGGCCACCCCGGCGGCGCGGCCGCAGCCACCGGCGGAAAGGGAGGCAAAGGCGGCGCAAAAGCCAAACCCATCCCCCCTCTCCCACAACCCCCCGGCTCCCGCGCCGCCGTCCCCGTAACCGACGTCTGGGAGCGTACCGCCCTCATCCCGACCGCCTCCAAGGACGGATGCGATTTTAGCCGCGACACCGAAGCCCTCGAGATCAAAAAGCTCAAAGACGCACAGGACAAGGTCCAAGCCATGTGTCGCCGGATGCTCGACGAGCTCAAGGAGAAAGAAGCCGAGCTCGCTGCGCTCAAAGCCGAAAATTCGGGTACGGCGCAAACAGCTGCGCAGCAGGGCGAGGCCGCGACCAAGTCGTAGGGCGGCAGGGGCGTGGCACGTCCTGCTCCGGCGAGGGGCAGAAAACCATCAAAACCGAAACCAAAACCAAAATTGGGCAGCGCCAGCTCTGGTGTTGGCGTCTCCACGGTGGATAAAATGGAGGCACTTGATGCTGCGCGGTGGTGCATCACTGAGCTTGAGGGCATCTTCAAGGAGACGCCGGCGAAGAAGGCCACGGCCGAGGAGCCGCAGGAGGGCCAGGCCCTAGAACCTCAGGAGGCGATGCCGAGGAGTCGCAGAAGGGCACGACCGAGGCCGAGGAGCCGGCCAAGAAGGGTGAGGTCGAGGAGACGCAGAAGTGCAAGACTCCTAAGAAAGTCAGCTTTGCGCCTGTAGGCGATGAAGCCGGGGCGTGAGCGCGCCCTAGACTACAAGCACGTTCCTGTAACCAGGGGCACGGCATGCCGAGGATCGACAAGTGGGCAACTCAGGGAACACAACAGCCCTTGTATCGACATAAAGTCACAAAGCAGAGGACGTGCCTCTGGCATATTAAAACATGATACCCAATTACACATCACACTTCGGCCATTGTCCATGCATTGTAGATGGGAGTTGATTCATCTCTCGGCGGCTTCATTGCCCGCCCACGACCCGGCTCTAATCCAAGCCTAGGAGAATTCCTACACCCCTGGCCGCTTCCGTGCCAGGGCCGGGCCACGCATGACCCGGTAATCAATATGTTTGTACCATGTTTTTACAAGAAAACAACACAATCCCTCCAATCGCCCTGCCTTCCCATGTTGGGAGGCGGGCATCGTACAGTCCTCCGCAAATAACAAAGGAAAATGGTGTGTCCCAGCAGACGGCCGTCGTCTGCGCGGCTTCATCCGGGAAGAACTGTATTGTTGTGTGAGTGTGATAGTGCTCGCCGTATGGCGGTCGCGCACCATCAGGAAGAGGTCCGGGGAGCTCTGCCCTCGCCGACAACCCCCGCCCTCGAGAAATCCAAATCGCTGATCCACCTCCGGTATATCCTCCCGTTGAAACTTTTATACTTTGTTTGACCCCTCCCTCGAGTCGTCGTCATTCGACGTGCCCGGGGTGTGGGGTGTCTGTTGGTCCCGCAAGCAACACCCAACGCCTTGCGGAAGAATACACATTAACAATAGGAAATAAGGGCGTCGCCGCAATTGGCGGGAAACGCGTGGTGATCCCCCGAAGATCCTGAAGCGCCGTGCAGGTTCGTCAGGGAAGCAGAGAAACGAAGACGTGTGCATGCGATGCCATGCCGTGCCGTGCCGATGCCGCAATAAGCAGAAGCAGTGAGCAGGGAGTCATGAAAGCGTCAGGTGTGGAGTTGTGCTCGCATGCTGATGATGCAATGCAGGCTGTGAAAGGACAAGACGAGGGGAACACGCTCAGTGCGCTGCCTCGTACGCCGGGGGAGGCATCTCTTCCCGGTCGTCCCAGAGACTGGTAAGGGGCTGCTGGCGGTTCTTCTCATCGTAGACGCGGCGAGCAATCTCGCCAGCCATCTTCATGATCCAGTCCTCGGCCGGGGCAGGCTCCGCGGGTTGCGCGGGAACTTTCTCTGCCGAGAAGCGGAGGGGCCTCTCCGGAGCGGGAGACTGCGCGACGGGCTCCGCGCGCGGCGTCTCGACGGTGATGGGAGCACTGGGAACCTCGACCGGGGCCTGGTACATGCCAGGAACCAGCGGGGGCCGGCTCAGGCGCGAGGGCTCGTTGAAGCGGACGCGCGTGGAGGCGGACAGCTCGTGCTCCTCGGGCTCCTCGGGAATAGACTCGGTCAGGGGCGAGTCGGTGGAAGGACCGGCGACGGAGGCCGAGTCCGAGTTGGTCTCGCCCGCCTCGCTGTCAGTGCCGGCCTCACTCTTGGTGCGCCTGAGGTTGACGACGCGCGTCTTCTTCTTGCGACCAACGTAGGACCTGGGCCTGTTGCCGGAGCCCATGGAAAGGCCAGCGGCCGAGCCGAGGCTCACCAGCGACGGTCTTGAAGGCAGGTGGCCATGGGCGGCACTGCCTGTGTCTGAGAAGGTGTACGTGGTGGAGTTCACGGGGCCGGCAAAGGAGTTGGACTTTGACAGGCAGGGTGTTGCCGTGGGGGGCGTGCTGGTGGCCGAGTCTGACACGGCCTGGCCGGTCCATGCGCGGAAGACGACATCCCTGATACCGGGGGTGAACAGGGAGAAGGTCCTATGCGAGTCGTTGAGAGCACCCAGGCGAAGCAGGTTCTTCTGAGAGAAGAGCGACTGGACCTCGGGCCCGCCTTCGAGCGACAGGGACGAGATCTCATTGGCGTCGAGAAGGTTGCCGTGGGCATCGACGGGGTCCTGGGGCGGACTGGCAAGCGGGTCCACGACGGCCTCGTCCTCGCGTGGCACCTCTGTGGTCTTTGGCACCGAGTCGGGACACCACAACTGCAGGGACAGGCGGTGGATGATGGCAGGCAGCTCATCCATCATGAGTGTGCGCAGCTTGGACTCAATGGTCCGTTGCAGGTAGTCGCGCACGAACTGGATGGAGTCAAAGGTGGATGACACCTTGAGCGACTCGAGGGGGTCATTGCGGAAGACCAGGGTCAGGCCCTTCTGGCGAGAGAAGACCAGGATGATGAAAGCTGACAGCTTGATTTCCGAGAGGGTGATGGACAGGGGGATAGTGAGTCCCGAGGCGGCAGCCAGGGGCTGCGGCGAGGTGAAGCTGGGCTTGGAGGAGAGGTAGGTGTTCATTGGGTTTGCCTATTGTTGTGATATCAGCCTTCTGCTATGGACGCACGGTCTTTTGGAGAACCCCTGCACGGGGCTGTCGCAAGGGGCCCGAGGGAACCAAAGGGGGAAAAGTCGTGACGCGCATCCCGGTCGGCAATTTGCGAAGCAATGCGGACTGCGGGTTCAGGGATGAGAGCAGTTTGAGTCATCTGGGTGGAATGGGAAAAAAACACGGCGGGCGCGTCTGCAAGGGAGAGGGAAGAGGGGTTTTGGGAAGGGAGGGGAAGAAGTGGTGGGAATGGGGCGGTGGTTTGATGGGATAGAAAGAGCTGGAGGAGCTCTTTGAAGTGGCAGAATGCGATCGCAGCGCTGCCACTCGGCTGTGTCTCGGTCTTCCGCAACTTTGCAGGTCGACAGCCGACGTATCGTGTGGTGGAAACGTATGATATCCAAATGCGCTCATCCGCTGATAGCAATCTTGGAAAGACACCGAGAAGAAAAAAGGCCAAACGTACCTGGACGCGAGTCTTCAACGTCAGGAAGGCGTCGCCCGAATATGACATTTTGAAGATGCCGCGGAACCTATCCTCTGCCAGGTCGCCAATCTCGAGTATCTCCAGGTCTGGGGGCACGGAGCCCAGGTTGAGCTCTGTGACGAAGATGTCGTCGACAATGATGGGCGGCTTGGGCGATTTGTTCAGGGCCGTGGTCAAGAGGTCGCGGGCGCGCTGATAAAAGTCTTCGTCAGCCGCGAGCGGCGACCAGTTGAAGTTGAAGGCCATGTTGAAATGGCGATTATGAACGGCCAACCATAGGACGATGGGGCGGACGGCGTTGCTCGACGTCGACGGGACGTGTGGTGGTCGCGTGTGGGAGGAAGCTTTTCGGCGTGGCGGTTTGCTCGGGTATCTTCGGCAGCGGCGGGTTCGGGGTTGAGGGTTTGGTTGGTATTACGGGGTTGCGATGGGCGCTCGTTGAGGAGGGCGACGGCGATGCGATTAGGAGGTTGATGCCGGAGGGATAGTGAATAGGAAGAGGATGAGGAGGAGGTAGGGCACGGGGGAGTGATTGTGTGTGTGGGATGCGGGATCTCCAAATGACGCCAGTGGGAATTATTCCGGGGCAGAGGGAAGGTGCTGGAGTGGAAGGGGGAGGAGCGCGCCGGGGCTCGGGGTGGTCTGGGCTGTTTCCTGCGCGCAGAGCGCAGCAGCGCAGCGACCGGGCAAGTGAAAAAAGCCTGCCCACTGCACGGGATGGTACGGAGCCCGGGCGGGCGAACGGGGCCGCCTGCAGCCCATTATAGTGCGAATTTTTTTCCAACTTTCTCCCTGCGAGCGCCGGTACCTGCCCCCCCTTGTTTGCATACAGGAGGTACCTATTCCCGGATGTTTGGCCCCCCCGGCACGCGACACTGCCCAGTCGCCAGGGACGGTCATCAGCCAATGAAGCGTGACGGATTGGTGGATGGTGGAGAAGCACCCCCGGACCAGAGGGCAACGGCGCTGTAGTGACTGGAGCAAGAGGGGGAGACTTTGGAAGGCACGATGCAAGTCACCCGAGGCCATCCGATGACCTGCACAACGCCCGCCCCGTGCCCGGCTACTGGCCGTCGTCCACTGAAAAGCAGGCCAAGAGCAGCTGTTGATTGTCCATCATGCGCCGGAGGGAGAGAAGCTCGCGTTGTGTTTTTTTTTGGCTCCCGGGGCCTTCCTAGTTCGCCTCGCGTTCATGGCGGCCACCACGGGGAAAACAAAACAAAACAATCAACAACCATCCCATTCCGCCTAGCGAGATTCACATCGCCCATCTACGATGCCATCTCTGCAAGCACCTCACTTGGGTCTGGTGCAAGTCCTTTTCCTTTTTACCCCTCAGATCATCACGCCGAGCTTGCGCTACCCGCGCCCGTCAGCCAAGACGTGGGCCGAGGGTCCTCCCCAGGTGGCCCGACCATCAGCACGCCCCTCGGGCCGCCCACGAATCCTGCGAGCACCGCTGCAGTGATGATGGAGGGGAGCTTCGTCGCGAGACTGGACGAACCACTCCGACAGCTGTGCCAGGAACAAGGCACATCCGCAGGTTTGTTTTCCTTGATTCGGCCACCACCTCGCGCTCGCATACATTGGATCATTTCTTCGCATCCGGCCATGGCCGCGACCCAGATTATGCATGATGATTCTCCATTCCTGATGGCCCATGCCATGGCCCTGTCTGTCCTGCGTCGGGGTGGATTCTTGACGGGGGCCGCCGCGGCTTTTGCCTCGGGCCCGACTGACCTATCGTGTCCATGTCATGCCGTGCCGTGCCTGCGTTGTAGTCTAGCTAGCTGTGCGACCACACAAGCTCTGAACGACACACCACGACTGATTTCTGCCAGTCACAGGTCCATCAGCCTCGCGATGTGTTCAAGTCTTCGTGGCAATGTCAGTCGGCCGCGCCGTTGGAGGTGTCTGGCTCATTGAAGATGCCCCGGATTTCCACTCGCAAACTCCACTTTAAGACCGTCCGGGGTTCGATGCCGAGCGCTTCTTGCGCTCGTTTAACGTCGTGGCTGTCGTCATAGCTCTCTCAGCACGGAATGACTGGACCGGTCGTGTGCACGTAGAGAAGGATGATAGATCTCTGCGACTCGGCCTCGCGATTCGCGACTCAAGCACTTCCTTTGACCATACTAGTACCCAGCCTTGTTCATCGCCGCCTGCCTAAAGTTCTGCCCGCCTGAAGCCACATTGTACCGGCTTCTGCTGACGCCACCAACCGCCATCCATCTCTTCAACACCACCTTGGACCCCCAGCTCCATCACCATCACAGTATGGCCTCTCAAAAACCGCCTGGGTCCCTGAGGCTCCGTGACAAGTGGCTCGAGTTTGTCGGCGAGGGTTCAGCTAATACCGTCTGGGCCGTCCACTTCACTGAGTCCTCCGGCGGCGACGCCCAAACCAAGAAGCTCCGAGATGCATGTGGTAAGTGAAGCCTCACACCTTCTCAGTGAACATCCCCTGACCTTCCCAGACGGCTTTCTCCTCCGCATCCAAAAACACCAAGTCGGCCTCGACGGCGCAGACTCATCCTTCTCCGCCGACGACCAACTCTCCTACCTCTCCAGCACCATCCTCCCCCTCTTCAGCGCCGACCCCTCCCTCATCGTCACCCACCGCCCCGTTCACCTCGACCAGGCCCTCATTGACGAGGCCAACGCCGTCCTCGCCGAGCTTGACGATAAGCGCGCCGCTCACGATGAGAAGAAACCCGACATACACACTCACCTTCCCCTTCGCGGCCGCAAGTTCACCGGCTCCCGCGTCGGTCCGGCCGGCACACACATGCTAACCGAGGACTTTCGCCCACGCAACCCCCGTGAGCGCTTCGCCGAGATCAAGCCAAAATGGCTCGCTCAGTCACCCACTGCCCCTCGCGGCGCTACCATCTGTCGTAACTGCGCTGTCTCTGCTAAACGCTTCACCGACGCACCAGAAGGGAAGAAGCCCGCAAAGAGCGATCCGGACAAGTACGGCTGCCCTTTGCACCTCGTCTCGTCGCCTCCAGCGCCCGGTGGAAGAGACCCAGCGGCTGCGGATGCCGCTCCTGAAGACTGGAAGGCTCTTGCCGAGCGCATCTTCCGTCTCAGCGTCTTCGGTTCCGACGCCAAGGACCTGCGGCACGCCCACTTTCTGTTTTGGGTCTCGCGACAGCATGAGCTTCTGCGGTACCTGCGCGCCTTGCAGGCCCGTTTTGCCCATGGTGGTACCTTTCTGACGACGACCGAGGATGACCCAGATGAAGATCTGCTTCTTGCCATGACCCTACGGGACTGCTCGTTATTCTTCCGGTATGAGGTGCTCGAAGACGAACCTGGCCAGAAGAAGGCCAGCGGCAACATCAGGCAACCCCTGAGATTCCGGCTGCTCGACTTCAAGCTCGCCGACTTGGATAAAAAGTCGCCCAGCAAAATACCCAGCTGGCAGGAGACGGAGCGCGGGCTGATCGACGGCGGTTGGTATGAGGGAAAGAAGGATATGCCGCACTGCCGCCTCAAGCGGGGGCCACTGGAAGATGGCGATGGCGTGGACACGACGAGATTGAAGGACCACCGGGGCCTGGGTGTCGTGTACGAGGAGTAAGGAGAGGTTCAGTATGTGTATTTGTAGTACCATCGGGTTTGCAGAAGGGCTATGCGTCGTCGGACGATCGCTGGCTTCTCCAGCCTCTGCGAGTGCGGCGGCACCCCCGGCATGGCACAGAGATCCGACTAGCCGAGATTTCGATCTGTATCATGTAGATCTTTCTGCAGTTGCAGTGTATTGTTTGATATAAATGGCATTTAAATCGCACCAATTCCGAAACGCCTGCCGATCCCGCTATCTATCCTGAAATCGTAGCAAATCAAAGTCGACGTCTAAATACTCGCCACAGAGAAACTCAGCACGCTACCCGTAGCCAGGCCGGCGACAAGACAGAGCCCCATGAAGCCACCAGCGACCTCACGCTCGCTTTCGTCAACCCACTCGCCGCTGGCCATCATGCAACTCGCGCCCAGCCAGCCGTTGCTCAGACCGAACAGGAACTGAACGATCACGAGGTAGAAAAAGTCACTCGATACGGCAGCGCCGCGGCCGCCAATGTTGCAGAGTAGATACATGGGTAGGAAGGCGAGACGGGCGGCAGCGATGGCCCAAAGCATGGGCGGGCGGTGGCGTAGAGAGAAAGGCAGCGCTGTAGCCATGCGACCCGCCAGGTCGCCAGCGTTCCACATGAAGAAAGCCAGCGGGATGAATGCCGCGGGCTGCAACAAGCGCGGCGCTTCGGGAGCGGCGCCGCGCACTGACAGGATCTTACCAGTGAAGACCGGGAAGAACATGGAGGCGGCGAAGCAGAGGGCGACGGCAGCGGAGAGCCATCGCAGCTTGCTCAGGAGGGTGAGGAAGCCGACTCTCCTGCGACGGGCTTCGGTTGACGTGATGCTCGCAAGGGACGACGCCATGGCGCGCGACTCGACGATGCGATCGTGGCGGTTGATAAGTGGTATAAAAGCGACGAGGGAGATGAGCGAGATGGCAACAGCGGTGAGGAAGTAGATGAATGCCGAGGTCGAGTCCTTGGCCTCCTCATCGTCGCCAGCTCCAGCGTCTGCCCCCTGGCGTACGGGAACGGCAAGGACAGAGAAGATCTGGGCAAGGGCGGGAAGCACACCGGCGACACCCTGGCCGGCCATGAGAGCCTGCATGTACTCGGGACGGCCAAAGGAGGCGGCAAAGGCAAATGCGCCGTTCTGGATGAGGCCAGCGGCATAGGCGGTACCAGCGACCATGACGAGCAGGAAGCCGAGGTAGATGGAGGGCGAAACGTCAAGCCATAGGGAGGTCGAAGCGGTGAGAAGGATGAATATGGCCGTGTTGATGACGAGGGCGAGGTTGATGCGGTAAGGGTACGAGGCCTTGGCCTGCATCGAAGTCAGGACGGCCATGGCGCCGAGGTTTGTGATTGTTGAGACTGCCAGGATGGCTGATTGGAAGTTTTGGGTGATCCAGACGTCGGATTGGAAGCGCATCTGGAAGTAGGGTGCGGCGGCGAGGAACATGTTCCTGGGAGGGGGTCTGTTAGCCAGTGTTGAGGAAACGGGGGACTGGATGAGGTGGGTGTACTCACCACGCCCAGAGCATGGCCATGCCCAGGAGGGCAAAGATGCCGTATTCGAGCCAGGAAAAGGGCACCTCGTCCCTGCCGTCCTGGAGCAGCGAGGAGCACTCGACGGCGGTGTTGGTATCGTCGGCGAAGGACTCCTCGGCCAGGGGTTGGTAGTCCTCGCTCTCCAGCTTCTGCCGGAAGAAGCCCCTGATACGGTCCATGATGTTATGTGTGTTGAGGCGTCGGGGCCTAGAGATGGTGTGTCTTCGGGCTATCTGTGCATTGAAGAGGGCGGGTGTTCTGTTGTCGGACGGGAGGTTCGTGAGGTTGAAGATCGGACAGCGACAAGGGTTCTCGTGGTCTATGCGGTTACGCGGCGGGTTCCGACGAGGTGTTAAAATGACCCGCGGGGCCTTGCGGTATCGGACTTGTGGGAGTCAGGCACGTCGTGGCTTGTGCCGCTGTCACCTGGGGTGTTCACGAGGTCGATGGGGTTTACTGATGCCTGTGCTGGGAACGGTGATGATGCATCCGCCAGTCGCGGCACGGGAGCTTATCGTGTGGTGTCCGTTATCAGGTGAGGCGGATGGTTGGCCAATCACCGGTTCTATTGGCCGACCCACCCCCACGGTTGAGGGACCCTGAGCACGCGCTTTCCATCGATCTGGCACTTCTCCATGTCTGACCAGCACCAGCACCAGCACCAAGGAATCACGACGACATGCCCTGCTGTCGGTCGGCACATTTCATCTTTTCGCCTCGGCAAGGGCGCCTTTTCGACTCCGAACATTCGATCTGAGAGTTGCGAGTGCTCGCACCTTGACCCTCCATCTGCCGCAAGAGTCAAGATGGCCCGGCTATTCGCCCCGTCATCTAATCGAACGAGGCCGAGAAACTCGCGGAGAATTGATACCTCATCAAATGCCATATGATTGCAGTTCAAGAAACCCGAGGACTTCCATATCCTGCTAGCGAGCCAAAAAAGGAACCAGGATGGTCGACGATGCTCGGTGCACGATGGAGGGGCGACGCAGTCATCATGCACTGCAAGTTCAACATGTACCGGCGTCGACCGGACATCAGCCCTCTTGCCCGCGGCCTGCACCGCACCTACACCTCTTTGATACCAGCTTGACGGCTCACCCTGGAGACCCCTGAGGCAGGTTGGCCGCACGGTTCGGTACAGAACCCTTGCAACCAGGCCATCGGCGCAGAATGTAGCCTATTTCGGGCCCCGCGTCCACAGGGCTGTACCACTCAAGGGTTTTCCAGATGCGGGCCGTCCTAGGCGAACCAATCAATGATCGTGGCCCTCTCACAGGCCTCCAGGCCTCGCCCCCAAAGTGCCTCGGAGACCCTGATTGCCCCCCTTGCCGCCAGGGCTCGGTGCAACCCTGGTCGCGTTGGGCGATGGGTGGGAGGCTGGGCGTCTAATCACCCAATGCCTCCTCCCGTAGCATTTTCTCCCACTGTCACTCTCTTGTCGCGTCAATTGCTCCTCAAACTCGGCTGTCCAGCATTTTCCGACGATCGCAACCTCACTTCTTGGACGACTGCCGCCTGCGACAACAGAACTGAGCTGCGACCAGGCACAGTCCTGCCCGGAGGAACAACATGAACGTCATCGCCGGTCAGACTGGCACCGTCCTCGGGCCCCTCACTACTGTCTGGGTGCCCCCGGCGACATGTACCGCCATCCTGCCCCTTTGCGCGACCTGCAACGTCGGATTCCAGGGCCAGATGTGCGAGTCGAGAGATGACGGACTGGGCCACGCTCGCGACAACACAGACTGCTGGCCGCCTGTGCTGTCCAAGCACAAATCGCCGGACCCGCCCTTCCTCGGCTGGGGCTTCTACTCCCCAGGTCTCGAGTGTCCGACAGGATACACGTCAGCGTGCACAGCAGTGTACGGTCAGCGGCCAGACTGGCAGAACCAGTTCAACCTCGTGCCGGGAGAGACTGCCATAGGTTGCTGCCCAGAGCAAGTTGCCTCGCCATCACGCCGCGGGCTGCCTGGCTAACTGATTCGCAGTGGCTACCAGTGCACAAACTCCTACGGCAATACATGTATCCTCGTCGCCTCGACCACCACCATAGCTGTCGAGACGGGCTCCTGCTCAGGTAATGACTTTACCGGCATCGAGCTCGCCTCGTTCCCCGACATCATTACCCGCACTGAGTCTCTCGGTGGTGACTCGAGCAACCCCCCGACCGCTGTGCAAACCGTCACCGAGCTACGCACCATGTTCCTACTCGCGCCCATGTTCCAGATCAACTTCCAGTCCACCGATCTTCCCGGCTACACCAGCACCGCCTCCACAACAAGCACAACCACGGAATCGTCCACCACGACACAGAGCTCAGCGGAGACATCAGCCACCACGGCCGGCGCTTCTTCCGGCAGCCAAGACTCAGGCCTCACAACCGGCGCCAAGATTGGCGTCATCGTCGGCTCTATCGCCGGAGGGCTGGTCTTCCTCACCCTTGTCGCATGGGGTCTGTACAAGTTGCGGCAACTACGCAGCGCTGCTGCGCAGTCCTTGTCAGCAACAGCACCCAGTGCATGGGGCCAGCCGCCGCAAGGCCAATACCACCCAATGTACCCGCAACAACAGCACTCGGAATATCACGATTACAGCGGCTGGGGTGCCGCGGGGCCAATTGAGATGGATAGAGGTCAGGGCACACCGGCGGAGCTGGGCCGGGGGCAGGGCACACCTGCGGAACTGGATCGAGGACAGGGCACGCCGGCTGAGATGTCGACGTACACGGATGACTCGAGAGGACATAGTCCGTACAAGCCGCCAGGGTCGGATGGGACTTATTACCCGTATCGGTAGAGCAAGGCTATGGATGTGCGCTTGCTGACTCTCACCGTGTGTTTTGTGGGCAGTACGGGTTTGCTGAGGTGACTGTTGAATGCCTCCCCTGCCGCCTCAGTGGCCGCCACCGAAAATCTCTATCGAGCAACTGAGCTCTCCAGTACCTGCCGCCTTCTTAAGGCAATCAGCGCATGGATACACCCTCGTCGAGGGGGGGGTATGTCGTTTATCTTTTTTGGGCAGACGAAGGCGTCACGCCACGGTCGGTAACGGTTGGTGCCTGAAAGCCACCGAGCTTGTTACCCATCTGACCTATTTATGCTTCCAGCATGTGGACGCTGACCGACGCCATGCAACCGAAGATGCGCAAGTATTCAGAGTTCGACACACACGCCTCACACGCACGCCTCCTCAGAGGAGAAATCTCGTTCATGCTGCCGCCTAACTGCTCGCCCTGATCCGTCTACAAAGCATGAGTCGCTCGCTCTATTTTCCCTCTCGTTTCTTCATCCACTAACATAAGTAACCCGAACCTCCCGTCTACACCCGGTCTCGGTAGTGGTAGCGGCGGTAATCTCTTCTACCTGTCGTACCCTTCGCCGTAGTGGATAGAGCCTATTAGAAGCGGCCTCCCCGTGAGCTTTGAGAACCCGCCGCTGGGTGTTAACTACGAGTTTGGTGTGAGTAACCCGCGACCTAACTTCCTCGCGACCTTGTTACCCGTCGGTAACGGCGACGGTAGTTCCTTCGCGTACCTCGCGAGGTATAAGAGGGGCGTCTTCCCGCGCGAGATTTACGCTAAGGCGAGTAGGGGTATACTCCGGCAGATACGTATCTACTTTACGAATAGTACCGAGCAGACTATAGGTAAGGACCCTGGTAGTACCGACAAGGACCGCTCCGGTACCGTTAAGTAGGATCCTATCCTGTCGCTATTTAATATCTTTAGTCTTACCGGCGGCGGCTTTAACGACGGCGTCGGTCGGATTCAGGCTAAGAACTAAGAGTTATACCTAGCTAACCCGAACTAGTACCGCCTCGACGCCGGTATATAGTATAGTACGCGACCGTCGCCCGAGGGCACCTAGATCCCCCGTAGACCTAACGAGGACGGCCTACGACTAGGTTCCAGGCGTACTACGGCGATAGTATCGATAACCTTATATCCTTCTTCTCCGACTTAAAGATTGAACGCGTTATTATAACCGACTTATTCTTTAGCCACACAGCTACTATAAGTCACCGGTTCCTGAGGACGATGTTCCTAAGCACGATGTTCCTGAGCACGATGTTCCTGAGCACGATGTTGCTAACGACCCAAGTCTGTAACCCTCCACACGCGAGAGATGTAGGTTTATCACAATCCAGTCCAGGTTGTAGTGGCTTTAACACTCAAGACACCCTCCAGAGCAATGCTCCGGCTGCTCGTGCCAACGAGTACCTTGTACTCTCCCTTTTCGCAAACCCAAGCCTTTAGCTCGTCATCCCAGAAAGCAGTGGTGAAGCGATCGAATTGTATCTCCACCTGCCGTGACTCTCCCGGCTGTAAGAACACTTTACTGAAACCTTTGAGTTCTTTCTCCGGCCGTCTGATGGAACAGTTGCTGTCGGGGGAAATGTATAGCTGAATCGTCTCGGCGCCGGCGAGTTCGCTGTTGTTCCGGACCGTGAGGGTCGCGTGGTCCGTTTCGATGGCCAAATCAGACAGCGTGAAAGTCGAATACGACAGGCCATGTCTAGGCACCAAAAGTCAGTCTCCAAACAGATTCATCAGTAGGACAGAACACATACCCAAAGGGATATAGCACATCCCTAAGCACCTTCTCGTAGAATCTGTAGCCAACGTAGACACCTTCGCCATAATTAACGTCGCCCCTCTCGCTGCCGAAGTTGAGGTACGTTGGTGTATGCTCAATCGCGTGCGGGAAAGACAACGGTAATTTGCCGCTGGGGTTAACAGTACCGAACAAGACATCCGCGATGCCGTTCCCGGTCTCGTTGCCCCCAAACCATGCGTGGATGTGAGTTTTGGCCTTGTCAGCCCACGGCATGCTGAAGGGGGTGCCGCTCTGTGTCACCACGATCGTGTCTGGAACAGCTTCCAGGAGAGCGGCGAAGAGCTTGGGTAGAGCGCGGGGCAGCTGCATGTGTTGACGGTCGAAGCCTTCAGACTCCTGGTCTTTTGAGAGCCCGGCGCACAGGATCGTGACATCGGCAGACTTGGCCAACTGGACAGCTCGCGCTATCTCGACATCCTCATCCACCACCGGCATCATACCAAGACGACCGGCGCCGCCGCCAAAGTTAACAACTCCTGGCTTGATGAGCGTGGACGAAGCACCACTTGCAAACTGAACCTTTATCTTGTATACCTGGCCCTTGGTGAGCTCGGTAGTGTAGGTCTCCTCCAGAGTACCTTTGCCGACGAAGAAGGTGCCGCCACGCTGTACTGTGGTATTATCAATAACCAGCTTGCCGTCGATAAAAAGTGAGGCCGTCCCGTAGACAGGAAGACCGAACTCGAATAGTCCCGTATCGGGCGCTACCAGGTCAGCTTCTACATCGGCGTAGAAAAGCTTCTCCAGATTCGGGTGCGAAAATCCCATGAGCTGCCAGACCGCATCCTTCATGGTTGTCTCATGAATCACCTCACGGTCTGTCCCAAGGCTTGGTGGCTCCCGGAAGAACCGCATACGAAGGCCTGGGGCACCCTCTGGGGTATGCACGCTGGGTGCTTCGAGCGCAGGGATGAAACTGAAGGCATGGGCGCCAAGCTCGTACTTGACTTCAACGTCTGGAGGCAGTTTCGCAGTGATGCCGTCGAGTGGCGTAACGGTGTAATATGGATCCAGCCAGGCGGAGCCGCCACCGCAGAAGGCNGCAGAAGGCTGTCGTCTTCATGTTGGGGCCAATCAAGGCGATGCTCTTGATGTGCTTTGACGCTGGGTCAAGTGGCAGAGTATTCGAATCGTTCTTGAGCAGCACAATTCCCTCAGAAGCCAGCCGTCGGTTCAGCTTGCGATCTTCCGGGAAGTCTCTGCCGCTCTCTACGGCGGAAACCTCTGCCTTCCTCGCACTGTTGACGAAATTGAGGACCCGTCTTGCTCGTTCATCGATCACAGCGCGTGTGACTTTCCGGGTGGAAACTGCGAGCTCGGTCAAGGCGCCCCGGAGTCGTGTCGGCCCGGGCATCTCAAGGTCGAGACCAGCGTTCAGCGCCTCTGCTGTTGAATACGTGCCGAACCTTTCATACGTATAGTCGTTAGTCAAAAAGTCCCGAAATCTCCGGCGACAAGAACGTCTCCGAGAAGACTTACCAGTCACTCATGATTAAACCAGACCAGCCCCATTCTTCGCGAAGTATCCCATCGAGGAGCGTCTTACTCTCTGAGACGTGTTCGCCGTTGACCTTGTTGTAACATGCCATGACTGCGCCAGGGTTTGCTTCCGCGATAGCAATCTGAAACGGCAGCATGTGAATTTCTCTGAGAGCACGCTGGCTCACCAACGCGTTCACCCCAACCCGCTCATGTTCTTGGTCGTTAGCAACCCAGTGCTTGATTGTCGAAACGACGCCAGTAGACTGAGTGCCCCGAATATAAGCAGCGGCTAGCTTCCCAGTGAGGTACGGGTCTTCTGACAAAGATTCAAAGCCTCTACCCCCTAGGGGTGACCTTTGAATACAGACAGTAGGCCCAAGCCAACAGTGTGCACCTTTTGCTAAACATTCTTGGCCGATGAGGATGCCGGCATCTCGTAAAAGCGTTGTGTCCCAGGTCGCTGCTAAACCCGTGCCGCATGGCAGGCAGGCTGCTTGAACGCCATCGAAGAACTTGGTCCCACGGACTCCGTTCGGCCCGTCACTCACCCGGATAGATGGGACGTCGAACCTCGGGAGTGGTGTTGTGTGCCAAAAATCAGAACCTACGGAGTGCAGACAGCACTGGTCAGCTGTCCGTGGAATAGAACGTTGCAGAGGCTCAACTAACCGGCAAGAAGTGAGATCTTTTCAGATAGGGTTGCGTTCTTGAGGATATGTTCGACGTCGAAGCCATTATCGAGCTGTGGGGGCTTCCTGATATCGCCCATTTTCTTCGTAGGATCGAGAGATACGTGTGTCCCTGCGTATTCGGAGAACGATAGAGATGGCCGGACGGGTTAAATACCCAAAAGCTAGCAATGAACCCGCAATACCGATAAGTAATATGGATGGAGGGTTTGATCATGAAACCCCATATCGACGAGGACGAAATGACGTACGTTTTTGGCTACAGGCTTCTGTAGAACTTGGGGAAGGCCCCTCAGTTTGGTTCGATCGGGGAATGGACCGACGCCCGCCTTGGCGTGATTTCGGGGAAACTAAAACACCGAAGGCCTGCACCCACGCCATTCAAAAGTTCGGAGCATCACACACCCCGGCAGCTCGGCAAGTCCCCCGACACATCGGCAAGTCCCCGATACATCGGCTAATCCTGTCGAACATGTCGATCAGTGGGCCGTCAACAGCTGGCTGATGGAGGATGATGATTTTGAGGTAGGTAAGAAAACGTCACACCATGGACCATTATTTCAAACCGGGCTTGAGAGATGCAACTTCCATGTCATTTCATCGCCCACCCAACCTGGTCCTACAACAACCCCTCGCCACGACGAAACAACAAAATGGACCGTGCTGAGCAGCCGACCATTTTACAGATGCCAGCGGCGACGGCGAACGATCCTGCCAAGGCCGGTGGTGTCACGAGCGCCGATGACTTCGACTCCGGGAGCCTGGTACAGATTGTGACCTGGAACGGCCCCGATGACCCAGAAATGCCTGTCAACTGGCCGAAGGCAGTGAAATGGTCAAACGTCATGATGGTGGCTTCCCTGACGTTCTTGACGTGAGCTGTCCCCGTACCCCCTTCTGCATGCTCCTCCAAAGGCACGTAAGGCTGACATGTTTTGCCACTTTAGACCATTTGCATCTTCGATGTTTGCACCCGCAATCGAGCAGGTCATGGACGAAATGGGCACCTCAAACCGCGATATTGGCTCGTTCGGCGTGTCCATCTACCTATTAGGCTACGCCTTTGGACCTCTCATACTCGCGCCTTGTAGCGAACTCTATGGCCGGCTCCCAGTTTTCCACATCTGTACGGCTTTGTTCCTCATCATGAACGCGTGCTGTGGACTTGCCATCAACATGCCGATGCTCATCGTGTTTCGGCTATTGACCGGTCTCGTTGGGTCTTGCCCTCTAACGATAGGACCTGGTACCGTCTCCGATCTATTTCGACAACAAGAAAGAGGACTTGCAATGGCTTGCTTTACGATGCCTGTCCTGTTTGGGCCATCCATTGGCCCTGCTGTCGGAGCATACGTGTCCCGCGCCCTGGGCTGGCGATGGACCTTTTGGTTGCTGATTATCATGGTACGTTGACTCGATGGCAAGTTCGTCTTGGGTGTTTGCTGACCCAAGCTACTACAGACTGCAGTTGTGTACGTCATCAGCCTCGTCTTTCAAAGGGAGACGTACCCTCCCGTGCTCTTGAAGCGCAAGGTCAAGAAACTAAGAAAGGAGACGGGCAACTTCCGATATCGTACCTCAGAGAAAGTCGATCACTCCCGCAAACAGGTTTTTTTGACAAGCATCTTGCGTCCTATCAAGATGCTGGTCTTTTCACCTATCATTTTTGGATTATCCCTGTTGACGGCAGTGGCTTACGGCATTCTCTACCTTCTCTTCACCACAATGGCTGAAGTGTTTAAGACCCGATACGGCATCGTTACAAACGTTGGGCTAGTTTATCTCGGCGCTGGTGTAGGTCAATTTGCAGGTTTGCTCTTGCTGGGTTGGATTTCAGATCCCCTAGTGGCGAGAATGGCAAAGTCCGCAAAAGGGGAGGCCAAACCAGAATACCGGCTCCCGCCGATGATCCCGGGCGGTGCTATGCTCCCTATCGGACTCCTCATTTACGGTTGGACAGTCCACTACAGCGTCTTCTGGTTCGTGCCCATCATTGGGCAGTTCCTTATCGGCTTCAGCATGATCATGATTTTTGTTCCAGTATCGACCTACTTGGTGGACGCTTTCACAGTTTACGCTGCAAGTGCGACAGCCGCGAACACAGTTCTCCGAAGCATTGGAGGCGCACTCTTGCCTCTTGCAGGGCCGCGCATGTACGAAAGTCTTGGTCAGGGGTGGGGGAACACCCTCCTTGCCGGTGTTTCTCTCGGCATGCTGGGCATGGTCATCGCGGCGCTGAAGTATGGAGAGAGGGTGCGGACGCATCCGAGGTTCCAGGTACAGCTTTGAGCTGCATGGTGAATGGTTCATTGCAACAAACCAATCGCCAATCTTGTCCACTTTGACTTGTGACCGCAGGCACCATCCAAACATCCCAGATGACACGGATAAGCAGTAGGGAGTTAGCCATGCCGCCAGATTCCTGTCAGCCACACCAGTTTTCCGCCTATACTTTAACACAATGAGTCGTCTCAACGCGTCTCGAACTGCAAGCCATGAGGGACAAGGCCCCGTCTAACATGATCGGTGGACCTAGTCTGGCATTATTGATGAAGGCTGGGTTCTAGGGATGTGCAGGATCGTTGTTCGGGAAGTCCGCAAGAGAACGCCGCAGCAACTCGAAGCAATCCGATACCCCTCCCTGTGTCTCGTTTGAAAATACAGCGGCTCTGTCTAGGTAATCTGTGATTGCTTCGCGCCAGCCCTGGGGGAGCCACAATCGCGGAGCTACGTTTAGCATCGGGAACGTGCTGCCTCGGGCTGCCCCCATCAAGATCATGGAACATGTCGTGCTGTTACGAACTCCAGTCCACGCACCTTGGTGACGCCATACAGGTTGGATGGATGCATGGAGTTTCCAAACACAGTCTTGCAACCCCAGTGAGGCTATGGATGCCACTTCGTCGACCTGATGATCCGGAAGATCCAGATGATAATTCAGGCAAAGTCTCACAAACGGCCGACACAACAGTTCATGTATAAACAAGTAGCGTGCTCTCAGAATCATGGCGAAATAGTTTGTACTCGCCGTTGTCGGTTCGTTGGGTGTTGGCTTTGTGAACGAGATCTCGGGGGGGAGGGAAAGATACCACTCTTCGAGCTGAGACATGAAGATCCCATGGTCTCGGAGCAAGACCTGAATCTCATGTTCGCTAGGGGCTTTGCTATACCTTCCGTAGTGGATGCCCACATTCGTTATTCTGTTGATCAGGTGCCGAGCAGCTATGTCTGACAGGTAAAAGTACCAGGTAGGCGCTTCGTCGTCGGAGGGGTTGTCGTCGGTCTGGGTTAGGCCGAGTACTGGTGGCGAGGGGAAGAACAAATGATCTTCGATGTAATCAAGGACTGAACCGTGAAGTCCGAGCTCGAACCGGATCTCACTGCCCTGATGTTTCGTCAACTTAGTCACTCGCCAAGTAGGGGTTGCACCAGGTGAGATGAGGAAACGCCCATACCTTTCCGACTTATACGCTGTGTAGAAAATGCTCTGCGCGACTGGCTGAGGTATGAACTGTTGCGACACGAGTTCGTTCGAGGGCATCGACTTCCTATCAATGGATGCGCCATCATGATCAGCGACGAACGCAGCACAATTTGGACGTGAGCTTACCTGGCCAGCATGGCTGCGTACCAGCAATTTCCTGCCATCGTGAAGTGCTTCCATGCGTCCACCGGCCGAAGTATGTGCATGTACCAGATCCTAAAGGCGAGTAGGATTAGCAACGATGCTGGCCATGCTCTGATTGTGTCCCGCCATGTTCAGGAGGGCTTACCCTGCAAGGCAAAGACACTGCGCTGACTCTAGAGTACTGTGGCTCATAGCTAGCCCAAGTCTCTTGCAAGCTATGCTCCACCACCGGTACGCTACCTCCAATTCGGGTTGCCGCTCGCCATCTTTTGACGGGAACGTGCTCCCAGGGCTCTCCAATACTGGGTCTTGGCATAAGGCACCGATGGCGCAGACCAGAGTCACCAGACATGTCCGAGTAGACCAATCGAGGCCATTCTCGACAATGTGTCCGATGTACTGCTCAAGTAACGAGAGATCAAGGAAGGGGTTCACTACATGAACAACGCGACAGTAGCCTCCTTGAAGTCGTCGCATTTCAGATGATGAAACCGAAGGAAGTCCATCGGGCATCGGGACGGGTCTTCCGTCGTCGGCTCGGATAAGGCCGATATCGGGAGGGAAAACCATCCATTCCAAAACAGTTTCAAGGCCTTCGGAGAAATCCGATCGCGGCTGGACGACCGAGGGTTTAGATGCTTGGCCATTGTCGCAGACGGTGATTGGAGTGGCGCTGATCGACGGGGCCTGTTCGTGAAGTCCGAGCATTTGTATTGGGAGTTGGCTGTTGAGGAACTCGTCTCGGATCCTACGCGGTTGATCCCCGATAACTACAGTCAACTTGTTGATGGCCTGAAGAAGTTGTTGGCCGATGTCTTGGAAACTACATGAAGGAAATTAGCTCGAGCAACAAGGGGCAAAGATTGTAAGGGCACTCATCGGCAACAGCCGATGTCCGCCCTCGGGGGAGGGGGGCGGGGGCACACACGGAGTATTATGAGAACCATAAACATCCATGCCGTCGTACTGGCAGCTTGAGTTAGTCCGTTCGCAGTAGCTGCATATCGGGCGGCGCCCATCGCACTTGGTTTTGCGGCCGCGACATACTGCGCAAGCAATGGACGCCCGGACACGCTGCTGCGTCTTCGGAGCTGCCGCGGCCTCGGTTGGTTCATCTTCTGTGCGGGCCCGCTTCTTGGAGGGATTGTCACTCGAGGATGGTTCGCTGGAAGACGCTCTTGCCGACTGGCTGTCAGTTGGCTGCTGTGACTGCCACATGACTGTTCCCTGGGCCGAGACGCGGGGACGAGACGCGGGGACGGAAGGAAAAAGAGGTTAGGAAGACAGATCGGCTGCTCCCCGATTGTGGGAGCCTCGCCCTTTATATTAATGCATCGGGAGCGTTCCGAGGCGAAGGCATCCGACTACCCCTCTCCATTAACCCATTTCGGGTATGGTTTTGTCAGAGATTGGGTCCAGCCAGGGTTACGGAAGACTATATGTCAATGTCTGCCAATGGAGCTTTTTGGGTTTGAATTCCTACTAGGGTCACCCGTTGAATTCATAAGCCACCCCACCCCCTGGTTGATCGATATAGGGTAGGCTTCCCT
>JACAFV010000022.1:335806-549240 GCA_014635975.1 Plectosphaerella sp. P0831 | reverse complement strand
TTTAAAATTCTTAGGAAAATCTTAGATACTAACTACCGACTTTTACTACTAGATAATATAAAGATATACCCGGTATTCTATATATACCTCCTTAAGCTAGTACCGGATAATATACCGCTCGAATACGACTTACCTATAAACGACACGGAGGAATATACCGTCGAACGTATCCTCGACTATCGTACGAACTACGAAGGATACGATAAATATTTAGTTAAATAGGAAGGATACGGNAACGACACGGAGGAATATACCGTCGAACGTATCCTCGACTATCGTACGAACTACGAAGGATACGATAAATATTTAGTTAAATAGGAAGGATACGGATATAAAGAAAACACCTAGGAGCCTATTAATTACCTCTAGAACGTATAGCTCCGCCTTCGATAGTATTATTAAGCGTTCCTAACCTAAATAACGAGAAATTAACGTCGGGCGATACGCTTAAGGCTAACAGATTATTAACTACCTAATACTTATATACGCCTAACGCCGATATTAGGCTTACCCTTTCTACCTCTTCCTCTTCTACCTCTTATAGGCTACGTTAGAACGCCTCTTCCGCTTTCTCCTTTACCCTCTTCTTAGTCGCGCGGATTCGCCGTAAGCGACTTATAGCTTCTACTAGCTACTCTTATAGCTATACTAAACGCTCTTTAGTATCCTCCTCCTACTCCTCTAAAACCTTCTCCGATCTTTCGAGACGCTCTATTATCGCTGTCAGACAGGACTATAAGTAATAACGCGAGTAGTACTTACAGGACGCCGCTACTAGAATACTATCGTATTTTCGCCTACGCTTTACGTATTCGGAGTATTTCGAAGACTTCGGGTTTATACGATACCGAAGTTTCTTCTAGAAGTATAGCGTATAAGGTATATCGGTATCGATATAATTTCGTTTAATTCGGTCGGCTAGGCGATAACGCTCGCGGGTCTTTCGGGATAANACCGAAGTTTCTTCTAGAAGTATAGCGTATAAGGTATATCGGTATCGATATAATTTCGTTTAATTCGGTCGGCTAGGCGATAACGCTCGCGGGTCTTTCGGGATAAGGGAATTTCGGATAATTAACTAGATATCGTATTAGTTAGTTAAGGAAGGAAGTCTAACGGGACCCGCCTAACGGGGGTACTTACTATTTATATAGTCGCTAGGATATCGACCTGGAGGAGGGGAATCTTATAACGCCTAGCTTAGGGAGCTAGTTATTCAGGCCAGGGCCGTACTATCGGCTACCGATAAGCCGACCCTAGGCCTACTATATCTAGCTAATCAGGAGTAGAGCCTGGATCACCGCGAGCTATAAGCCTTTAGCTCAGGGAGCGTAGTAAGCCATGAGCCACCTCCAACTAACAACATCGTCAGAATAGATCGCCCGCGTAGACGATCCAGGAACGATACTCGAGTACTTAAAGGAAGGCTCGAGTACAGGATAGTTAGTTAGATTTACGATAGTAATTAATTTAAGTCTTTATTAGAAACCTCCTTTAGCCTATAGTAAAGAAGCGTAACGCTTTACGATATTANTAGATTTACGATAGTAATTAATTTAAGTCTTTATTAGAAACCTCCTTTAGCCTATAGTAAAGAAGCGTAACGCTTTACGATATTAACGACGATACCCGCTAAAGTATTATTCTATACCATCGCCCAGGGCGAACTACTAGTATATACTACCTATCCAGCCTACACATCCTTAGGATTATATCTGGGTCGTAACAGGTGGTCGGAAAGTGGGTGAGGGACGTTATTCAGCGTTCCACTGCCTCTGACCCAGCACAATGACGCTGTAGCATCGCGAACAGCTCCCCCGAATCGGGGAAGAAATCCCACATCATGACTCGGAACAGTCATGCACTGCTTTTTGGCCACGTGCAATGACAGAAATTCAACGTTAAGTTGGTGAGGTGACTTGTCAGCTCTAAATTCGTCACTGGACATGCTCGATAGGGTAAACCGACACGACGAGTACTCGCAGCGGCCACTCGTCGTGTACGACGCGATACGAAGCATGTAGCTATAGCCGACTTGATATCGTCTGTCTCTGGTCAACAAGATGCATCTCGTCCAAGTATAAGAACCTCTTCATTTGCTCTCCGTTCTACACATGAAGCTCTTCATCTCTCACGGCCATCACTTTCATTCGCCTTGTTCACACAGCTTCATCCAGCTTCATCCAGCATCTTCTTACCTTTTAACAGCTCTTTCCTACAAAGCACTCGATCCTCTCTTCAAAATGCAAATTTCCAAGTTCACCACCTCTGCTCTCTTCATGAGTCTCGCCTCCAACGTCGTGGCCATTCCTGCCCCCAACCCCCAGGCCGTCAACACCGACATCGTCGCCTCGGAGAGTGTCTCCCTCACTGGCAAAAAGGTCGACGGCACCTTCGTCAAGGAACCTGCCCCCAGCACTCCCGACAGCCAGACCCTCCAGAAGCGCGGTGCCATCATCGTCGTCGCCGGCATCGCTGGCACCGCGGCTTTGGCCAAGGTTGCCCAAATCGCCATTGGTAAGTCAATGCCTCACGTTTAATTCTTGACTGCGGACACTCACTCTTTTCAGAAATCGGCGCCGATACCATTAAGAACCTTGGAGAGTGGAATGAGGTAAGCAGGCCGTTGGCGCAGAGCTGTCAGCCACAGCATCCAGAACAAACTTGGATCTGACATCAACAACAGGCTCGTGAGACATTCACAAAGGCGACAACCCAAGCAATGTGGGACCGCAATCCAGATTACGCCAAATTCCCCGCCGTCGCCTGCTACAACAAAGGCTACCGTCTGGCCAACCCTGCCAACGTCGACGCCGTGGCCTCTGTCAAGTTCTCGCTTGGCCTGCTTAACACCGAGTACGTACTATCAGCGGCAGATGCCTCCATCAGTGTGTTTCAGCGGCTACCAGAGGCTTCGCCTCACCCCGCTGCTGCCACCGACGCACGGCCTAGAACCCCTATCCTCCCCTCTGCGCTCCGGATTTGATGGCATAAGTTCATGTTGCTAATAAGAGGCTAGCTACGACTGCATGTACGTGCAAGGGCCCAATCAAGTGAGTTTACCCCCACCCAGTGTGTCGTTTACACTATTTTGGCGGTCTTCCCGGACCAGACTGCGGTTGGAGATGGATTTCCGGACAGCCAACGCCATCGCAAGCCATCACATACTAATGATTATACAGTTTTTCACAGACTCAGAGGGTGGGTACATTAATGTAAGTCATTCACAGCTCTGTGTGTATGTAGTTGATGCTCTGTACTGACTGAAGAAGCTCTCCTACACATACAACCCTCTGCGCTGCAGCTTTGACCAGAAGACTGGGGACCTGAGCTGCTCTTGAGCAGGAGATTGATTGGTTCAATTAAAAGCATCTCTTGTGGAAGAAGATGATGTATGGATGAAGTTTATTTGTTCACTGGTTTTATTTTATTCGAGTATTGTTCCTGTCTTCCACCCTTCACAATGTTTCGTTTTGGCCCGACTCGGCCGGCCGGCGATGGTTGGCCGAGAAGAGTGGGTCCGTGTGGCAGATGTCCACCTCAGTCTCGACAGCCATGCCCGAAGAGTTTCTTCGCAGCAAGCCTGCACAGCAAAAGCACGTCAAACATGTTCTTATGCCCACCTGTTCTATTGCTCTGCTCCTAAACATACCTTCGTTCGCCAATGATCATAATGCGTGAAACATCACCCCGACCCTCCACCTCCCACTTCTCTTCCCCTTGCATTGAGTCGAAAGAAACACCAAGCAACCTTCTAAACTGTAATCCAGCGTGCCATCCATGTCTCAACGATCTGCTTTGCCTATCGGGGTATATGAATCAGTAAATGTCTCTTTGGGATGCATTGGTAAGGGCTCTGTAGGAATGTACCTCGTCGACCAGACCCATGTCCAGCAGCAGCTGGGCCGTTCCGCGCACGGCCGACTCGAGCGCGGAGAAGATCCAGGCGTGGGTGATGCTTGTGTGTTCGCCGATGAAAATGGTGTTGAACTCGGTCTTGTGGTACGCAGGGATGTACAGCTCCTGCTGTCCAACGGTGGGAGCTGCCCAAGCTCCGGACTGATGCTCGTCATTTTCCCAGCACTGACGGTCGTACAGGCCAGTCCACTGCTCCGTGGCAATCTCGCCGTGAAACTCAACCATGGCGCGCTGGATCATGCCAACGTGATCCTCCTCGCTCAGAGCGGCAACGGAGCGTGCAGGGGTGCCCGAGGTGTAAGAGCCAAGAATGACGCCAGGGCCAGTTGAGTTAATTTGGTATGCTGGATAGCACACGCTGCCGACGCCGGGGATGTCAGTTGAGCCGCAGCCGCCGAAAATCGGGTTCTCTTGGTGCTCCCAGAAGCGGGTCTTGTAGTGGAGGGCAATCTTGCATGACTGCTGGTAGTTGAGCGTGGAGATGGCGCGAGAAAGAAGGCTGGAGTAAGCGGGCGTCCTCCAGATGCGGACCTTGGAGAAGGGGGCGGAAACAACAGCGTAGTCGTACTCCTCAGACTTGGCCTCTTCAAGGGGGCTGTCCCTCCAGACGAGCGAGACCTTGGAGGTGGTGTCGTTGAAATCAAGCCCAGTGATCTTCCTACCATAGGTGATCTTGTCTTGGACATGAGGTTTGAAAGCGCGAGGAAGGCTGCTTAGTCCTTTATCGATCGTACGCCACGTAGCTAGAACGCGGTGTCAGTGAAAGTCTAATCTCGGCTGATTCAGGATCAATGGGATCTGGCTGGAGTCATGCCACATGGAACGAGGGCAAATAACTGCTAAGACTTCTGGAACAAGAGAGCAGGGATTCCGATTTGACTTACTAGCAGAGAAGTAGACGGTGTCGTACCAGTCTCCCCACATGGGAGAGTTTCCTGAGCCGCCCAGGAAGTCCACCGTGTCGTCGTCGAGGCCGAGTTGGTAGCGGAGCTTCAAACCCAAGGTGTCAGCTGTGCTAGGCAGAAGTCAAACACTGCGAATTACTTACGAAACCGGCTTCCGACCAGTGGAACAGTCCGCGGTCAATGGCTTCACGGTGCGCGCGGAAGACGTTCTCGGAAATGTTGCGAAGACGGTCAGGCGTCGTGTCGATGAGGCGGTCGAGGAACTTGCTGCCGAGCTCGGCACCCTCAACGTCGCTAGCGTTGGCCGCAGGCGGCAGGACGCTGGGGTCGGCTGTGAGCTGGGCGCTGCTGGGGATGCGGCCATTGGGGAGACGGTAGCCGCGCGAGTTGGCGGGGGTGTTTGGGCTCGACTGGATCCAGGGGATGAAATTGACTGCCAGATCGGAAGCATTGCCGTTCATCTTGTTCAACATATCGGCGAGCTGGAAGACCATCTAATGATAAGTCAGCATTATGTCAATGAAAGCTGGGAGCTGTCGGAGTCATGGTATGGCGCAACACCATATCCCAACAGCTCCCAACATAGCCCAAGGGATACAAGACGATCCGGGCAAGTTCTTACCTTATGATCTTGAATATCAAGCGTCACGTTCTTGTCCTTGTACGTGATGGAGACTGGGAAGCGCATCTACAAAATGGTGTTAGTATGCATTGCGGAGGGGTGAGCTGTCTTGGGAGTCACCGGGAGCAAAGTAACTCCTAACACAGCCCAAAGAAGTGCAAAACAACTCGCAGGGTCACGAACTGGCCCCATCTCCTGATATTGGTAGTCGCTCGGGCTTGAATCATTCAGGTATTTGGTCCTGACGCGGCCGCCGATGCGGTGCGTCGACTCGACAATATGCCAGTCGTTGACGCCGACGGAACTGAGCAACAGGCTGGTCATGAGACCAGACATGCCGCCACCGACAATAGCAATACTCTTCTTCTTGGCCTCCTCAGTCGAAACCGACGTGGTGTTCTTCGACTCGAGGTACCTGAAGCCGTTGAACCACAGTCCGTTGGAGTCGCCGATCTCGTGCAGGGACTGGCGCTTACGGAGGGGCTCAGTGAAAGTGACGGGCTCAGAGCGGCCGAGAAGAACGTCATTGGCGTAGGCGAGAAGGCAGCCGCTCTGGGTGACGGCCTTGGGAACGACCCAGACGAGGCGGTCCGGAGCGGACTCCCTCTTGGTGAAGATGGACGCCACCTCGTGATGGGGCTCATCGGTGCTCCTCAGGCTGCAGTCGCCGTAGACGATACGGACGTTGCCGTGAGGGAAGCTCTCGGCGTAAGTGAGATGGACATTGTGAACCGACTCGGAGGATACGCCAGAGAGGCCCTGGAAGGTGATGTAGTCTTGAGAGACGGGAACAGACAGACCCTTGCCGGTGAGGGCAAGAAGAGAGACGAGAGTAGCCGTGGATGTGAACATCTTGAGCCCTTGCCTAAGAGATGAGAATGTTTGGATGAGCGTGCATAGGCAGCATTTGTTGAAGGTGAGGCATCACAACCATTTATATCGCCACCAAGGGCTTCCCAGCCGACACGTCGTTGATCGGACCGAGACAATCGCCACTTCTGAGAGCCCTGCTCAAGCTGGTTGATTACACACCCTCAGGATGAGTCGATTTTAGAATGCTACGTAACAAATTCGTTGATAACAGTTGCCCGATCCATTGTTCCCCCAAAGATTGCCTACTGCAGCAGCTGTGCATGTCGACCAAGTCCCTTGGTGCCGATGGTTCCGACATCGCTCCCCTCTCCAAGTAGGTTTATCAGCATTTTCTTCTCCGCGCCCTCCGCACTCCCCGCCCACGTTCACCGAGCTTATCGCGACCTCGACCATCGCCATTGGCCGGGCGGCGGAGAAGGATCCCAGAATTTTACCGCGATGATGGTTCTGATCCCTGCAGTTTGATAAGGAAACATCCGAGAGGGCGGATCCCCGTTTCTGCCCCTCTTAGATACGCGTTTATCCCGACGTCTTGGCATGCGGGGTGGCCAAGGGGGCTGGGACTTTGGAGGATGGCCAAGACATGGGGGGTCTGGCAGAATGTTCTGTGCGTCTCGGCGGTCTCGCTTAGGGGACTGGGAGGTTCCAGGTCGTGATCGGCTTCACTTTGGCCGGATCTGGCCACAGGTCAATGGCGATGGTCAATTCCCTGCTGATGAAAAGACTGGGCTGTCGAGAGTGCAGATCCCGGGTGGGTGCTCCCCGGTGTTGCCGCATCTCATTGCAATTCGAAACACCGCAAGCTCGGCTGACAGCTTCTCTCCCGAGATCGTCCCACGCCCGATATCTGGACATATTGTTGGTCATAGTATTCAACCTTGGCTTGTCAAGACTGGCGATAAGACGATGATTGAAAAGACGTGCTGTGCCGTTCAATAGCCGACATTCTGACTCGACGAACAACCGCACCGTGCTGTACCCACCTCTGCACTGCAAGCGTCCGTCACCGAGATAAGCCCCTCAAATGCAGTGACGTAGATGGGGACGTCGCCGACTCACCGACTCGTTGAACCAATGTTCGGCTGGATGTTCCCCGATAGATAGCCGACAGGCATCAACGTGGGATGGCAACATATGTTGTCATGCACTGATAACGTCTGACTGACTCAAGCCGGATCTACAGGAACAGGACTGCTTCAAGGCTAGGTGAGCAATTAACGCACAAAAGTGGACGACCGCGTGGAGGCCATGGAGCGCAGGGCGCAGGGCGTGGGCTTGACACGACACGAAGGGTCGACAAACACCATCGAACGCCGGATCGCTAGTGGAGTTGAGGTGCATCGAAGCGGGGACCCTAAATAGGTAGGTAGGAGAACACGACCGGTCGTTATCATCTTGGCAGCCTTGATAACGGACGCCGCCTCCGGTGGAAACGTCTCCGATCGGTCCGGGGTTTGGGGGTTGGGAGTTGGCCGAAAGCCGGGGTCGGCGCGGATGGGACGAAGTGCCAGCAACCTTGTTGGGTACCTTATTTAACGGGTCGTCTATAGATAATCTGTGTCCAGCGCATCAATTCCGGCGTTTGAGACAGCAGACTTCAACAGTAGTCATTGCATTTGCCTTACATACTTTCAAAATGCTTTCATCCAACATGCTCAAGTGCGCTTCGCTCCTCCTGGCTTCTGCCGGAGCTGTTCTCGCCGCCCCCGCGTCTCCTATTACTGTACGTTGCCCCGGGTTTCTTCGTACCGCCCCCTTGACCCCTGAAACATCCCAAAGAGAGATGCACTAACTCGCATGTACCGTCAAGCATCTCGGCAGCCAGGGAGCGATCCTCTGTAAGTCACAAACCCGACCTTCGCCGTATCATCGATACTAATCCAAAGTAGCCGGTGGAGTGATGACCGATACCATTGTTTACACCAGTGGAACAATTCCAAGCGTGAACGGAACGATCCCTGAAGGCATTGAGGCCCAGACCGTGAGTTTAGCCGGCGCATCTATGCAGACGGCATCACTGACAACACCATAGGAGGCTGTTATTGAGAACATCACGCGTATTCTCGAGGAGGCCGGCACGACCTGGGATCTCGCCATCAAGACCACCGTTTTCTTGGCCAACATGGACGACTTTGCTGCGATGAACGCTGTCTACGGCCGTCTGCTGCCGAACCCCAAGCCGGCACGGACGACTATTCAAGCAGGAAAGCTGCCTGGAAACTTCCTCGTTGAAATCGAAGCGGTGGTGGCAAGGCCCAAGTGTTAGAAGTCCTGTCGTTAGAGGTCAATTCAGGTTCTACCAGAGGCACATTAGCAAGCGCAATGTGTCACGAGATAGGAGGGTATTCACGACGATATTGACACGAATGAATTGTTCTACAAGCCAGAAATAGAAAGAAAGCGTGTCGTGCCGGAAGTCGACTTGGATCCATCGCAATTAGACTGAACCACGTGCAATCCGTTTATTCACCTCCCCTGGCTGATGAACTCGACTGACAGTGCGGCGGGGAAGGTTGAGATCCTCAACTGCCACCCGACTCCAAAATCATCATCACGTTGGCTCGTAACCAGGATATGGGGAACTCAAACCAAGTTAACAAGGGTACATTGAGAGTAGTATAGCCAGCAATCCACCTCAAGTACGTCCAACGTCATCCATCCTAAGGTGTCAGGGTGCACTGAAGGTCCTTGTTGCACCTATCGAGGCAGGGCTCGAACGGTCCCTTCAGGAAGAAGCACTCTTCACGGCAGAGGTTGCACTGAGAAGTCAGTCGGAGTGTCTGATTTGGTCCAGGGTACTAGTCACCATCGTGTTTTGACGGCTCTCAATCTGGGAAGGAGCGGCAAGGGCAACGCTGGCGAAAAGCGCAAAGATGAGGCTTGAGAACTGCATTGCGGCTTGTTTTGAGGAAAGACTCTTCGTTCGAAGGGCGTCGAGTGTGATATTTGAAGTGAGAATGACGCTCAAGTTGATGCTGATGGTGCTGGTGATGCTGATAAAGGGAGTGAACTCGGGCTGAGAAGCGGGCAACACTTATGGTATTTATGCTTATAGTCTTGATGCATATATGACATCCCGGTAATACAATGAACGGGCTGGGGTATCATTCGTCGCAGATTGACTCGAGGAGGGGGTGGCCTAGTCGACCTCACACCATGACTCGGCAGGAGCCGTTGGAACAAGCCTGAAACGTGGACATGCCAAACACACAAAAAGAAGCACAACATCCCAAAATACCCTATTTGGATCTGGATGGAATTGTTCGGCTACAATTGTGCTCACGGACTCGCCGTTGACGCAATGACTTCAGCCCGTACAGGTAACACACTGCAGCACTGCTGACCCCGACTTCAAACACGAGCGGCCGTGCATCTACGGGCAGTCCCGAAGAACGACAGAAATGCTTAAAGCACTGTTCTCCACCATGTGCCGCGCATCGTCTGACCCCACGGGGATCCCGGGGCCATGATGCCAAGCCAGAACTCGAGTCGAGGCCAGCTTCCGGCACGCCCGTACGCCTCGCCATACTCCACCACCAGTGGAGCATAAGGCTATCTAATAAAACACATCTGGATCAATGTACAGTGCCGAGCTTTTCTGGAAGATGCAGTCGGGGCAGGGGACTTGACTTGAGGGTACCTCGGGCCGAATCTATTTGCCGATTCAAGGCCGTCAGCTTGATGATTCCTGAGATTCTCACGATTGCCGCCCGTTTTTCTTCTCAATCTGAGTAGCACTTATAGCTGAGAATGATTGCGCTATGAACTCAATCGTGAAAACAACTTGAGGACCAGAAGATATTGAATCAACTAGGACAATCCAAACATTTGTACGAGGAGTTCAGTGAGGTGTGGAGATGGGGTTCTCTGCAATTCCAGCTGAGAACATGTCCTTCTGCGGGAGGTTCTATTTCGTAGGTGCTCAAAGTGACCTTTTCTTCCGCCATGGCGATGTGCTGCTGATAAATTCGAAACCAAGGCCTCCGGGGTTGGAATATCCTCTGCCTGAGAGTCGTGCTTCTGTTAAACATTCTGTGGGTGTGGCAAAGATCGGACGTGATGCGTTAGGTCTGGCCGGGCCAAGAGAGTCCGCAACAACATGTTGGTCATCGCCGTCGCGGGCTTGTGATAGAGAAGGGGCGTGGCGAGGGAGTTAAAAGTCCGAGAGACTAGACACAGGGTATCGAGAGCACGAGGCGGCCTTATCGATGCCTTTTGCCCATCGAGCCGTGCTTCTCCTGGGAGTAGAGTGTCGTCGTTGCAGTGGCGGCAGAGCAGAGATTTTCGAGCACGAGTGTCCAAATCTCGGGTGGCAATAAAAGGGGGGCCATCTGGCTCTCATCAGCTCATACATATGCGGGAATTGGGGTGGTGTTATAGTACTGACATCCAATGCCGTGTAGGTGAAAGATGCTGTAAAGACTGGAGCAAACTGTGGGCGAAGGCTCGCCTGTTATTCCCCTTCGCCCTCGATGCCCTGCTCCGCCAGGACTCAAGGCGCAGCCTGTGGAAGCCATTGAACCACGAAGCTGAGATTTGTGTCTTCTGTTGAAACAAGGTACTGAAGTGATTAATTGGACGTGTTGGAAATAGGGCGTCAGCTGCCGCGTATATTTCGCAGACAGCCGAACGGGTAGTAGATACTCAGCAGAAATGGGCATGATGAGCAGGGCTTGCAGTTGGCGAGTCAAAATTCCTGATCAATTCTTGTTACTATCCAACTCCCCTAATCAACTTTCTGGCCGCATCTTGTTGCCTACCGCCGCAATGTTCTCCTCCCCATTCTCCAACCCTAATTTGCGACAGGCTGTTGAGTGCCGAAGTGTCCGGTAGATTTGGTAACAGTGTCTCAACTTCCATCCATCAAGTTTGAGCCGAGAATTGACGAGGTATACGAGTGAGACTGGCCCCCTTTTCAGACCTTCATAGGAACCGCCTTGTGCCCCGGCTTCTTCTTCGCGCGTTCGTATTCCGAAGATTCGTTGCGGAGACGTGTGTAAAGGGGCATGATGCTCGATGGCACGTTTCTGAGGATCAAGCAGTCCTTGGTGCTGACATCGATTTCGCCGTGCATCTTTGACCACCCGTAATGCCTTTCGTCATTTCTCTCCCTGACTTGCTCCTTGAGAACCTCGGCCACGCAGGAGTCGGATATCGGCTTGAGCAAAACGTAGTTCTCGACGTAATTGACCATCATCTTTGTGTCGAGGGTGGGAAGTCGCGGCTGACATGTTGAGTCCAAGGTGAGCCAGCACGGAGCAATGACGTAGGCAGGGTTGTATTCGGGGTCGGCGTCTTGGGCGAGGGAGCAGCCTCGCGCCAGAGTGGCAGCCGAGGCGAGAATCGTGAGGAGGACTGAGGACAGATGCATCTTGATGAGCGGTGCGTGTTGGTGTGACAGGGAAGGAATGTGGTAAGCGAGATTGATGGCATGTTCGCGATTAAATAGATCCTGGATATAGAATTTGTTGCCTTGCACAGCCGGAGAACGCCTCCATCAGCCAGTGTTTTCCAAATCTGTCGCCTGATCTGGTGACGCCCATCTGTTTTATTAAGAGATCTTCCACGACGCCACCAAAAACAAAGAGACAATGACCAACAATCGCGTTGAGATGAACACAGAAACAAAGGACGAAGCCCAATGCAGAAATAATGATCAGTTGTTTCTGAATGATCACAGTGACAACAATCTTCAGGGATGGAAAATATCCCATCAGTATTAGAGAGCTGGAAGTTCGACAACACCACGAGAGCTCTTCGCTACGTGGTGCAACATCGAGTGTTCCACAAAGCGCCGCCGACGACAGCCAGCACATCTGGCCTCAAAGTTTCGTCATTGAACATCCTACAAACAAGTCATTGCTAGGTACATTGCGTCACTTCATTGAAATGTCTGTTTCAATCTGGTTTTCCCAATACCCACAAATGGACATGTACGCCGGGGCCCAATCGACCGATTACTTCTTCATGTTCTTCATATTGTCTGACGACACCCCGGTCGGCATGGTCTTGCCTATGTCCCCCATGCGAGCCTGGGAGGTGGTGCTGTCGGTGCTCTCGTTCGAAGTTTGAGGATGGAGCTAAATCCGTCAACAAGTCACTTGATTGATTGCCATACCTCGGAAGAGTTGCTACCTTCAATTCCTCTTCTTCTGCCCGGTCCATGAGGTCGTGGGCCTCGATCGCGGCTTCATCCGAGATACCAGTCTCATGGTGCGGGTTGTGCGCGTGCGCGTGCTGAGGCATTGCGAATGAATGGGATGTTTGATTTCTTTGTTCAAGACGTATTTATTCGCTGACGATGGCGTGGTTAGACGTTTCCGAGGATGAGGGAGAGGAGAAGTTCGCCAATACGGGAGAGGGGGCAGCATCAACGATATAATGCCCGGCTCATCCGCGCCCGCACACAGACGTTCGCCAGGTCTGGCTAGCGGAGCAAAATTTGATTGCTTCTCACGATGGTTGCAGACGTCATCCCGTCGCCATTTGATGCATCCCAAGGAGTCTGATACTCGGAGCTTGCGCAAGACCGTGACCCCGCAGACGTCCGGCCGTCAGCGATGCCACTCCCGCACGGCTCCCTCTCACTGTGCGTTGCTGCCAATCGTGTGCGGCGGACAGTGCTGGCTCAACCATCCGGCATCCAATCCCCTCAATCGACTGGTCTGGGCTTCAACATCTCCAATTCTTGGGCCATCAGAGTTTCCATGCCAGCCATTCGGCTGTGTTCCGTTGAATCGGCCGAACACGCATTGTCTCCAAGATTAGCGGTCCCCTGATTGGACGCGAAGCGATCCCTCCATCCCTCGACCCACCACGTGATACTCCGATAAGACCGGCTTATCGATAAGATATTGAGCTGGTCGCGCCATCCAAAAGTTGAAGCCGTTTGATGTGACCTCACCAGGCACGCTCACCTCAAAAACGCCCATCCATCCAATTCCACTCGCCTCGTCGGGCCGCCAAAAACATGGCCAGTGGGGAGCTCGGCCTCAAGGTCGCATTCTACACCTATCCGTGTATTCTGTTCGTTTCACTTCTCGGAGTCCAGTCTTTCCAGTTCTATCGCAGACGACACCGCGATTCGACCCGCGACGCGACGGCAACCATCGACAAACAGGACGCCGAAAGCATACGGAAGTGGTATGCATGGCTCCTGTGGGTCCTTCAGCTTGGTCTTTCAGTTCTCCTATTCGCCAGCATTGTCATTGCCGTCCGCGAGGCGGTTGCTAGCCTCCACGACGCTGGCAAGGTCTCATTTTCCTTCAGCGCGTACCTGGTAAGAGCCCTGCCCAGCAAACGCCTTCGATCATTCAACTCACTCAAATCACAGGCCTCATATGTCGGAGTTCTCCTTTACTATCTCGGGGGTTTGCTTCCCGACCCGGAAGGACCATGGTCCCCGGGCGCCGCCCACTGCCTCTCGTGGGCGACAGGCGCGCTCTCGGAAATCGCAATCGCCGCCATCTTCTTCTCCTCACAGCCATCATTGGGCGTTTCAAGGGGGTTCATTCCGGCTCTGAACGCTCTCGCTCTAGCCCGCGTTTCCCTTTACTTTCTCATGGTCGCAACAATTGGCCTCCGGGAGTGGAAACTGAAGCCGGTTCAGGCCGCATCGGTGCCAGAGGAAAGACAGTCCCTGTTGGAGAATGGGACTGGAACTTCCCCCAGCTATGGGAGTGTGCCAGCTGCTGCCCCGGATGGAGTCAAGAGAACCCAAGTTTCGGGCACTGGATGGTTGGAATACGCTGCTGGGTTCCGCGTTTTGTTTCCCTACCTATGGTTTGTTCAACGAGTATCCCCTCCGATCTGACAATGCTAACTTTTTCAAGGCCGAAAGACTCTCCCCTCTACCAAGCGGTCGTCGTCATCTGCATGCTGCTACTGGTTCTCCAACGGGCAGTCAATGTTTTGGCGCCGCTGCAGCTCGGAGTTCTCGTCGACGACCTTGGAAGAGGTCGCATCCCGTACAAATCGATCATCTTGTACATTTTGTACCGAGGCCTTCAAGGCAACCAGGGAGCCATTGGCGCCGCCAGGGCAGTCCTCTGGATCCCGGTCTCCCAGTCACTTTTCCGCCGACTTTCGACTGCCGCCTTTGAGCACGTGCTTGACCTCTCTCTGGAGTTTGTCAGACTCCCGAATCCTGCTCAGCTTTAAAAGAAAGTCACTGACTCCTCGTGTCGTAGCACCTCAACAAGAAGATTGGCGAGGTCACCAGCGCCCTCAGCCGTGGATCAGCCATCAACACGTTCCTGGAGAGCTTTTGCTTCCAAGTGTTCCCCATGGTATTCGACATTCTTGTCGCAGGAATATACTTTTTCGTCAAGTCTGTGCCCCTCTTCCAGTCGCTTTCCTCTTTGGGCTGTGCCAGGACTCGCGCGGGGTCACTTTCCCCTGCCGCTACGTGGCGGGACTCCCGACAACTCCCAAGACTACTGCCGAGGAGAAAATACTGACTTTGTGTGTTCTAGGTATGATCCATTCTACTTGATCATTACTTTCGCCATAATGTGGTCGTGAGTTGAACATCCTTTTCACCTACCTTAGCGGGAGCTTTGTGATTGGGCTGCTTCGGAGCTGCTCATGCCGCGTCGCATGGCTCCCACGACTCCCAACACGCCCTACAAACCATCAAACTGACTCGGAGTGTGAAATCTAGTTATATTTTCCTCACAATTTACGTTGCAAAGTACCGTGCTCGACAGCGGAGAGACATGGCCGTCAAGATGCGCGAGATGGAAGTACGTGATCGGAGAGTTGCGCCCAGTGGCACGCCTCCTGGCAGCTCGCTCCCCCTGACCCCTGGAGCATCCCAATGACGTCTGCTGACTTGTTTGTTCCGATAAGGCCGTGAAGACGGATGCGATTGGTAAACACCCCCTCGAGCAACACCGACCCAAAGCCTGACTGACTGTGTCCAAAGGCTCATTCGAAACGGTTCAGCATAATTGTGCCGTCACGCGCGAGACCACGCGGTTTCGCGATCACGTCGTTTCCTATCAACGCGCCGAGCGTCTGGTCCAGTGGTCTCTAAACGCCTTGAACCTGACGCAGAGCTCTCTTTTCTCCCTGGGCACAGCACTCCTTGTGGCTGTCTCTGCTTACAAGATTTCCATTGGGGACCAGACCGTCGGCGATTTTGTCAGCCTCATCAACTACTTTCTTCAGCTTCAGAGCCCCGTATGAAGTTCCCAGCCCTGAACCTGAAGACCGTTTCTGACTTCTACCCAGCTCAACTTCTTCGGCACATACTTTCAAATGCTCCAAAATAACGTAAGAAGCCGATTCAACCCTGTTAGGCTGTGTCAGGAGTGATCCGGAGTCTATCTTGCGAGCCAGATACCAGGTGTTTGGTTACCACGCGGGGCAACTCGCGAGACAGGTCCTCGAGGACCCCTGACACAGCCATGAGAGGAAGTCACTAACCCCGTGTGTTATAGCTAATTGAGGCGGAACGGCTGCTGGACCTGGTATGCTGCCCAAGAATGGCGTCCTGCCGGGAGCTTGCTGACAATTCCCAGTTCAACGAGAAGCCGGGCGTTGTTGAGAAGCCCAATGCTACCAGGCTAACGTCGACCAAGGGGGACGTCTCTTTCAACAATGTAAAGTTTGCTTACAAAACCAAAAAGGGCGACCTCGTGCTCAAGGGCATCGACTTCACCGTGGCGGCTGGGACGAAGACGGCCATCGTTGGAGAGTCGGGCAGTGGAAAGTCGACCTGCCTCCGCCTCCTGTTTCGCTTTTACGATGTCACAGACGGATCCATTACCCTTGATGGCCACGATTTGCGCGACTTGAAGCTGGACAGCCTGCGGAAGAACATCGGTGTCGTGCCCCAAGACACGGTTCTCTTCAACGAAAATATCATGTACAACTTATTGTACGCGAACCCGGATGCGACCGAGGCAGATGTCTACAAGGCGTGCCAAGCAGCGAACATACATGACCGCATACTGGCATTCCCCGATGGCTATGATACCAAGGTCGGAGAGCGTGGTCTGAAACTTTCCGGCGGCGAGCGTCAACGCATCGCGATCGCCCGGGCCATCCTTAAGGACGCTCGCATCCTGCTCCTCGACGAGGCCACGGCCTCTTTGGACTCGCACACCGAGAGGCAGATCCAGGATGCCCTCGAACATGTCACCGAGGGTCGAACCACGATCACCATTGCGTAAGATTGTTCTCCCCCCATGGAGTAAGTAGCCCATGCTAACTGTCAATCTAGGCATCGCCTGTCGACGATCACAAACTCGGACCAGATTGTGGTACTTCACAAGGGGGAGATTTTCGAGCGCGGTACCCACACGGAGCTGCTGGCGCTTCGAGGACGCTACTACAGCATGTGGGAGAAACAGACGACGATTGAGAAGAAGTTGAGGGAGAAGACAGAGGCCGAGGTGTCTTCGTCCGAAGCTGGGTCTCAGGAGTAACGGCAGATGGCGTGGCTCAACATCGAGTATGTACAACAATGTGGCACAACTTTTCTACCAGCGTTGATCAGGCAGGTACCCGGGGTGTCAAGTCGCACTCACTTCCAAAACACCATGTCCTGACCCATGGTCGCCAATTACCAGGGCCGTTACGCCATTCCTTGGTGACTGCACGTCGAGCCAGATAAGGAGGCTGTGTCCAGGTTGCCCAAGTTGCCCAGGGTCGTCAGACCGAGAAGTCCCATGTCGCGACCGAGGTGGCACGCAGGCATGTGCCAGCTTTGGCAGGTGAGTTGACTTGGCAATCACGAAATGCATGCTGTGCTGCCGGCCGCCCTGTCAAGCTGCAGGCACAGCCATATGCCGTTGGTGGTCGCGGGGCGCAAGCTCCCATGTTGCCGCCCCTGCAATTGCGCCGGGGTCAGGAGAGGCGGCGATGAAGGAGGCGTTCTCGCACCAGAACCGGCAAGATGTAATCTGTGGTTGATGCAGGACGGCACACATCACACCCTCTCGTCACGGCAGCGGAAATGATCCGGATACCTGAGTATGTCGTCAGGGCTGGAACCGCTGACTGACGTTGGCCGTGTCTGGAGACTGACGTCGCTCTGGGAGGTCGGGCGAGAGGCTTGTCTCGAGGCCTATGACATGGTCTTATTATCCCCTGGAGGACCAGTCCTGTTCCACTGGAGATACCAACCTTGGTGGAGCGCCCTCCGCGACGACAACGTGGCCGAGATCTGCGGGCGTGGGTGGGCCGAGGAGCGTCGGACTGGGGCCCATGTTCTGCGGAGGTCCTGGTCAAGACGGCGGCGCAGTGGCAGCAGTGGCAGGATGCAATGGTGGTTGCGGACTCGGGGAGAGGCCGATTTGGGCGGAAAGACAGCAATCAGCGTGATCACTGCATGGCGCTGATGAGGGCCATGGGTTCGAACAGGGCCCGTTGCCGTGCAGCAAGTCACCCAGCGGTGGCCAAGGACCCGGGAGCATTGGGCCACAACGCCGTGGACGTCGCAGTGAACTAGCCAGGCAATTCAGGTGAACCGGTCTGACGGCTCCTCTCGTTCGACGTCGAGCCTCTCCCGCGTCATGACAATCGACGAAGAGGCCTGAGAGCGAGTCTGGCCTTCGGCTTGCAGAAATGTCGCAACACCACGACACGATGCACGAGAGGGCGCACAGATCGACGAGCGACCCAACCTCGCCGAAGTGACGCCCCCGTACCACCGAGTCGGGCGCTGCTTTGGAGATAAGGCCGGGCCGAGGAAGGCTGGGGGCAGACAAAACGTCCTGGCAGCGATCATGATCGGCACGTTTTTGCCCAAAAGAAAGCAGAAGTGGTGACCTGCAGCGGCCGACGGGGCACCGGGGAAATACTGGGAGCTGCCACGCGACGGAAGAGGACGTGGTCGTAGCATCGTGGGCCGACGGATCGGATTCCATGTCGCTGCACAGCACTGGCCTCAGCGGCGCAGATACGACGGACAGGCTTGGGCTTGATGAGTTCAGGCAATTATTTTTCGACGGACGGACGTGTTCGCGACGAATCGAAGATCGAAGGCCATCAGGCAAAGGCCTGTGCATCCTCCAGGAGGAGAGGCATGCTCGTGTTCACTGTCCAAGAAGAGCAACGCCCTCCCCGAGCCCGCCCCCCTGTTGCGACAGGGCTCCGATGGCGGAATGGGTGTCGAGGCTAGCTTGGCCCTAGGCGTTCAGGGGTCCCGCGTTAGTTTCTCTCACTGGGAGGAGCAAGACAAGCCCTGGGGGGCGGTGCCCAAGGCGCAGGGGGCCAGCGGGCGGGCCTGCTAGGATGAGCGAGGGGAGAGTGCACAAGCATCAGCGAGGGCTGGAGCCTGGGCCTTCTGTCTCCATCGTTTGATGGGGCTCGGGGAAGCTAAGCAGCGGCCGGCCGGGCAATGGTTGAAGGCCGTGAAGCACGAAGCGGAGGAAGCACAGTGGACCAGTGGCCGTTGATGACCCCGGGGATCCATCGAGGCCAAAGTGCGAAGAGGAGTATCACCCGCAGGTGGTCATCGTCGGCTGCATGAAGAAATGAGACAGCCCTCTCGAGACTCCCCTGCTGCCTTGTGGCCGGGATGGACGGTCATGACATGCCTCGGGAGGCGCTTCCTTCGTCTTGTGGGAGGTGTGCCAGCCATGAGCGAGAGATTGCTTCCAGAAGCCGCGAGTGGCAGGGTTGGGAGATGGGATTCAGGAGGGGGGGAGGCGGGCAGACAGGACACGGAATTTGGCGATGCCCTGGGCCGTCCCCCCTGAAATTGCACTCGCGGCAAAAACCCCTGAACCTGTCCAACCGTCAGCACAACCAAACACCAACCTCAGCACAAAGACACGACCAATCCCGCCCGACCAAAGATCCCCAAGCGCGGCTGGGGCCAGTGGATTCTCGAGAAAGCCTTGTGGACTTGTCCTCTCTGTCGCACTTCGATTCTCTCCCCGGCCCTGTCACAAACCCCCGTCTGTCTGAGTCGCGGGCTGATATTCATGCGTCCCCAACTTGACAGCCATCCTGGGGCGTATCCGCCACGACTATTGGACGGCCCCATCTCCCGCCGCGTTATCTCGCAATCTTTCCGTCAGCCACTCACCATGGCCCTGTCCCCATCCCCTGCGCTGCCCCTCCCCCCCTTCTCGACATCTCCCCCGGTCTGGCGACGGCGTGCCGCTCCTACGGGCCCTTCACCAGGGTGGGCGGAAGAAGGGGCTCATCTCCCCTGGACCTTCCAGATGCATACCTGAAGCGCCGAGCATAAGCCTGGCTATCCGCCTCCCGCCCCGCGACGCACGGCACGGCGATGGAAGCAAGCAGGAGCGCGACGGGGCGGGAACGAGAGCGAGGGAAAGGAGGAAATCGAGGCGACACCCCTGAACCAATGTGCGCGCCGTTGGTCGCTAGAGCCGACGTCTCGTCGGGACTAGGGCCCATTATGAGTGCCACTAGGACCGAGGGGGCGCGCTGCCGTCTGTGGGCTCTTGGTCCGGTCCCTCTGGATGGTGGATGGACTGGAACTGGCTGCCGCTGCTACGGTAGTACCGTTGCCAAGCTGTCAGGGCCAAGCGGCCGGTGTGGGAATTTTACTTTTGACCTGCGACGCCCCGGAGACAGAAGGGGGGAGGGAACCGATGGCCGGAGCTGTTTCTGTTTCTGTTCTGTTTCTGCTGGCATTGCAGACAGGTCTTTGACGATACATCAACATTGACGAGTGCCCTGGAAGCTATCGAGACACCGGGCACAGCAAGCATACGACGCAAGACGCACGACACTTGACCGACTCGCACCCCTCCCGCCGATCCCAACTCGGCATCGCCCGCCTGTCAACCCCCCCTCGCACGGCCAACGCGACGGCGCAATCTACTCCCAGCGCCCACGACTCGCTGCGGCATACAGACGAATAGATCACGAGACCCTGGCCGAGGGTAGCATTGCTTGGAACCAGAAGCAACAGTATCATAAGAGACAGCTTGATCGACGAACATGGCCGTCGACGCAGAGGAGCTCGTGACCCGCATCTTTCGCGAGGTTGTCGAACGCGGAAACGAGGCCGTCGCGCAGGCCGAGGATGTGGCAGACGAGGACGAGGAGGTCGGCTGGCGTTTAATGAAGGCCGGCCAGGCCCTCGTCAAGGAGGGCGAGAGAGCCATCAAGCGCCTGCGTCCGCTGCTGCAGAATCGCCCTGCCGAGTTCAGCGATGCTGTTAAGAGAATGATGATACAGAATGGTATGTATCCTGCAACATCGAAGGGGACGACTGCTGACTTGAGACTTCAGCGGACATTATGGACAGACAACGGTCCCTCGACAGCTTGTTGTACGACTTTGACGACTACATGGAGGTTGAGACATTCGAGGGCGAGCGCTTTGCTGAGCTGCAATCAGAGACCAAGGCCTTCGCGCTTGTGGTCATGGAGAGCATCAGGAAGGTCATGGCAGAGACTGTCCTCAAGGCGCAGCCTCTCCCCGAGGAGGTCATCCAGCCCGAGGTTGTTCAACCAGTTGTCGCCGCACCCACACCGGAGCCCGTCAAGGTCGAACCCATCGTCATAGCCGAAGCCATCACCAGGGGCGACTCGCCCGTAACCGTGTCGCNGGAACCGCCAAGTACGAAGCCCGAGCCTGCCCTCGTCGCCGCCAGCACCCTCCCACCTCCGGCACCACGACCCTCGGCTTTCCCTCCTCTGCCGCCGCTGCCTCCGATGGCCTCGCGGCCCGAGTCACGTTCGTCGAAGCATTCGTCAACACAGTCGGCCATGCGACCCTCGACCCAAGGCCGGGAGCGTCCCGCGATGCCCCCTTGGCCGAAGCCGCCGCCTGGCAACTTGAATATGAAGCTCGCAAGGTCACGCTCTGGGTCGGCGGGAGGCCATAGCGGACTCCCCAGCCCGACATCCGCGCCGCATGGCATGCAGGACTTTAGGCCGACTGCCCTGCGACCGCCGCCAAGCCCAAAGCCCTTCCAGCCGATGGGGTTGCCATTACAGCACCCCCCGTCCTCACCGCCAGGTCTGCCGCTCCAGCACCCTTCGTCGCCACCGGCGCAGCAGCAGCAGCAGCACTACCGTGAGCAGCCAACTAGTTCGTATCAGCAGCAGAGCCAGTACCAGCACCTGCGGCAACAACAGCACCATCAGTACTCCCTCCCTCTCCAGCGGCCCCAGGACTCCGACAGTGAGGCTGGGCGGTTTGACTTTGGCCTTCCGACGCGGACGGCAGCCCCCAGACTGGCACAGCGGCCTTCGTATCAGGACCTTAGCTCGGTCAGCCAGCCAGAGCCCGAGAGGCCGGCTAGGAACCACGAGATGGAGCGCATGTCCCGCCTCGCCGACACGCTCCGGATGCCGACGGATGCGCGCTACAACCCGCCGCCAGTGCACACCTCCTTCCTCGACCAGGAGCCATACCCCGAGCCTCCAAACGCCTACAACGATCGGCGACTGACTGGCACCACGGCTTCAGACCGACAGAGCTCCAACTTTGACGCGACCAGCCCGCTGCACTCGAACAGCAACCGCACATCAGCCTTTTCCAACGCGACGAGCTACACATCACCAACACGGCACTCGAACAACACCTACGGCGGCATCCCTCGGTCATCATCACTGCACGCGTCCTCCGTGCCAGGCGAGCTGCGCGAGAAGAGTATCTCGTCTCTCTCGGAGCGCGAGAACAACAAACTCATGCTCGTTGAAGAATGGGCCTCCACACACACTGCCACGACACACGACACGACGCCACCTGCAGGTTACCCAGTTTGGCGAACGGTCGACATGAAGCTTGGAGTTGACTCGTCCTTCATCGTCATGAAGGGCTTCTGCAAGGGCGCCACGCTCTTCAAGGACAACGGACCCGGCGAGGGCGTCAAGAAGCTCGGTGGCGCTGGCAACGCCCAGGCAGCTAAGGACTTTTCGGCCGGCATGGGCTTCGCTGGGGCGTATGCAGCGTCCAATGCTACGTTCCAGGAGACCATGGCGCAGTGCACCCGGTGCGAGTACACGCACAAATACTCGCAGCTCATGCAGGATCTCGACAAGGATTCGATCGCGACATTGCAGGCTCATGGCCTTCGTTACCGCAAGCGCTTCCTTTACAAGGCGCACATGCAGACTGGGATCATGACGAAAGCTTACTACGCGTGTCCGTTTTGCGTGCATACGGGCTCGACACCCCGCGAGGGCGACGCGACCGTTTTTACTTCAGCGTTGTACTTCCTGAGGCACGTCGCGAGACACCCGCAACCGCTTCCTGAAGTCCCTGGGCTGACGGTGTTGTACGGCACTGTGGCAGCCGACGACCCGGCAGCTTCAGACTTTGATGTCCATCTGCCCACCGGTCCGATGACGCCGGGTTACCCTCTCGAAGGCGACGCGTCTGCTCGCGCGGCGATGATGCCGGTGATGATGGCGGTCAAGGACCACGTGCAGCTTCCAGGGGAGAGGCCGCTTGAGAGGCCTGACCGCACGGCGGCGACGCCGCTGCTGCAGTTCTTCTCGGGAGCGCGAATCGTGGGCGTTGAATTCCCGGAGCAGTGGGGAGGCAAGTGGTGCACTGGCTGGCACGACGGAGACTTTGGTGCATTCCCGATCAAGAACGTGCAGCTTGAGACGCCGCGACGGTCGAGGATGGGGGCGCATCAGGAGGCGCCTGTAAGTCGGAGGACGTGTGTGACCAAGTGGAAGTTTGATGCCAGGAGCGGTGCGGGCACGGGGTGGTTGCCGTTTGAGAAGGGGGAGACGTTGACGAACTTGGAGTGTAAGTGCCTTTCTGAAGAGAGAGAGATGGCTTTTGCTAACATTTGAATAGGGGATGATCCGGAGGCTTGGTTCTGGGTGGCTACCAACAAGAAGGGCAAATGGGGGATATTCCCCAGCAGCCATGTCAAGATGGACTCGGTTAAGGATGGGAGTCTGAATGACTCGTCGAGCTCCATCACGAAGAAGAAGTCGATCCTGCCGTGGTAGGCGGGGGAGGACCCATGGAGCGGGCTGTCTGGTATGAGAGACGAGTCATGAAGGGACAGGTGAGGAGGCATCCATCCAAGGGGATGTCGCCATGACTTGAATGTGGAAGGAAGCTCAGCGGAGTTTGGCCGGTAGACAATTCATTTCCAGCCCTTGTCAGGCCATAGGGCTTGTGATTCTTTCTCCTCGGACCCTGGTCTCTTGATGCTTCGAGGTGAGGCTCTCGTGATGTTCAGTCAAGCGGGGAGGGCCCAGCTGTCAGACTTGGCAGAGGCGGTGCAAGGTCCTCGGCCCTGAAGCTGTCCAGTCTAGTGGGTGATGGCAGCGGGTTGGAGGGGCGGAGGGGCAGCATGCATGGATGCTGTAGGGCAGACCCCCCCATTGCAGGGCGAAGTTTAGCGCCAACGGGCTGAAGTTTTGACTGTTGGACCAGCAGATGACCCCATCTTGTCGGCTGCCTCAAATTCTCTGGACATCGTGGGCTTGAAGAACTTCTTCACTCGACTTACCCTCGGCATCAACCTCCTCCAACTCGTCACTTACTCGCCACCATGCGGGAGACACGGCTTGTCGCGTCCAATGACCTCGCTATCCGTCTCGAGGGCAACACCAAATCCACCTTCGCCCCCGGCGACAGCATCGTCGGCTTCGTCACTCGCTCCACGCCCATCGTCTCTCCCCTTGCCACACTCACCATCACCATCGGCGGCAGGGTCAAGTCTCGCGTATACGACGCCCACAATGGCAGAGGACCCCTCGGCCGCTGGAGGGTCATTCCGGAACAGTCTCACATCCAGGAACTTTACAAAGGCCCGATGCACATTGACGCCTCTCGTCCCGGCAATGAGCGGGAGATGTCATGGCCGTTTGCCATTGCAATTCCTCACTACCTCGATTATGGCAAGACGGCTGGCAAGGCATCGCAGCCAACGCAGCCATGTCTGACGGAAGTCGAAGATGCCGCACACCAGCTCCTCGACTCGATGCTGGAGGAGGACTATGCTGGCATGGGCACCGATCCGTTCGTCGAGTACTGGATCAATGCCGAGCTCCGGTCCGCCGAGCAAGGTGCCGTAGGGCGCTGGGGCGCTGTTCACCCCATCATCCTGCGGAAGACCACCAAGAAGCAGCCAATAGCATCCATCCCTACACACCACCACTCGGTTTCATCCGCCGTCTACTCCGACCGTCTCCTTCCCAGCACGCCTACCTCCGGCCTGTCCCTTTCAAAGAGACTTTTTAGCTCGTCCACGGTGTTAAGCTTTACCGGCGAGATGGAGTTTGACATCCCCGCTGTCATCCAGTTGAATCACCCAGCTCCTCTCCCTCTACGCCTCCGCTTCGTCGTGGACTGCCGCAAGACAAGCCCAGACATCCTCGCCGCAGCCGCCTGGCCGACTATAACCCTCCTCCGCCTTGTCCTCGAGATCGAAGCTCGTACCGAGATACCCAACGACGCCGCTTTATGGACAGCATCGCCTAATGACACGCTTGGCTTGGCTTGGAAAGGTCACGGCCCTGTTGTAGTTGTACCGCTGCGGCTATATGGCGCTTCCTCTGACAAGGAGCCACTGCTCATTCCTGTCTCCACCGGAACAGATCATGACCCTTCGCCGCTTGACGTCGGCCGCGCCGTCAATGTCCGTGTTGGACGGCAAGGTGTCATCGGGAGCACATTCAACCAGAACACACTGATACCGTCGTGCGCGACTTATACCTTTAGACACTCGCACCAGGTACGTGTGGTGATGGATGCCGAGGCCGGAGGGAGGCAGATACAGTGTCGGTTCACCAAGAGCATGACCATCCTGGCGCCGGGCGAGGTGCAGCAGAGTGGACGAGGAGCTGTCTGGCGGCCGCCGCAGAACGCGGAGGTAGACGCGCCGCCGGCATTCGCGAGGCAGGGCGATGCTGTGGAGGTGGTGGACGGGGACGAACCGCCTCCGGGGTATGGAAGGTCAGACTCGTGGGTCATGCCGCCAGCAGATGAGCCGCCGCCGCCCAGTTTTGCAGATATTCAAAGGGACGATCTGACACGGACGGGACAAAGGGCATGATGTACAGGATTCTTCCTAGAAAGAAAAAGTAGCTGGGTGTGCCTATCAGCCCCGTGCAGTTGTCTGGTGCGTCCGCATCAGCACCGGGGTCCTCGGCCGCCGGCGATGTTTGCCCCCTTTTTCGGTCTTGGCTCGCCGGTCATCATGCAGCATCACCCTCCGGCCGGGGCCGAGGCCCCCGGCTTCAGTATAAGAGAGCTCTCTTGCTTCAGAACTATTGCCATTTTGCTCTTCAAATCACATCTCTCGTACACGACGTACCAAAAAGCCCTGAGAATTCAGCCGCCACCACTTCACCATGGGTCCTCGTCTCCTCGCCACAGCAGTCATGCTTGCAACTTCCCTGGCCTGCGTCTCATCAACAGGCACAGGAGCACCTCCTGTAAGTCACCCCCTCTGTTCAAATTTCCTAGAAATACTGAAGCTATCCTCCAGTGCGATGCCTTGATCAGTGCAGGCCTCCGACCTCGGCTTCTCCTCCCCACCGACCTTGGCTATGAAGACCGTATTCAGACGTGGATGTCGAGGACCTCCCGCCTCCGCCCGTGGTGTCACTTTCTCCCAGAAACCACCGCCGAGGTCGCATCCGGCATGGCCGCCTTGTCGAACGCCGGGAATGGCGCCGGAGACTGGCACATCGCCGTTCGCAGCGGCGGCGTCAGCGCAATGGGTGGAAACAACATCGCCAACGGAGTCACTATTGACCTGAGCATGATGAGCTCGACCCACTACGATGCAGCCTCCAATCTTGCTCAGCTTCAACCGGGCGCTAGGTGGTCCGCCGCCTACGCCGATCTTGAGGAGGAGGGCGTCGTTGTTGTCGGCGGCCGCGACGGCTCAGTTGGCGTTGGGGGCTTCTTCCTCGGCGGCGGCACGTCGTACTTTACTGGAACCAAGGGTTTCGGCTGTGATAACGTCGTCAACTACGAGGTTGTACTTGCTAATGGTACCATTGCCAACGCCAACAGCTCCTCGAACCTTGACCTTTGGCGTGCGCTGAAGGGAGGTGGTAGTAACTTTGGCATCGTCACTCGGTTTGACGTCGAGGCTTTGCCGACCAGGAATCTCGCGTACGACCTGCGATACCTATCTCTGAGCCACTACGACACTGTTGTTAGCACGATTGTCGACTTTGCTGCTTACAACCAGACCATGGGCGATAATGCGCTTATTGTCTTGCACATGTACCGCCCTTCGATGGGCATGAACTCCGCTATCGGTGTCATTCACGTCAACACTGCCGGGAATTCGGACGCCCAGACGAGCTTTGGCGCCATCAAGAAGCTCCCGGCGCTCGTCAACGTGACCAGTGTGCAATCCATGGCCGATCTGGCGTCCGCACCAGGTCTCGCAATGAACGGCTGGTAAGTCTACATCCAGACGGAGACCCATGATGATGCTAAAAGCCTAGGTCCGCCGGCATCACCTTGACCTTCGCCAGTGACCCCGCCATCCTCCACCATGTCGCTCAAGTCCACGAACGGTACATATCCTCACTCAAAACCACCATCGGCGCCGAGAACTTCACGTCGGTCTCAATCCTACAGCCAATCCCCCTGCACTACGGGCAGATTGGGCTCCAGACCGGGGGCAACATGCTGGGGCTGGAAGACCTGAAGCATCCTGCTGTCATGTGGGACGGGGGCGTGGTTGTTACCTCTGATGCTGCGGACTTTGCAGTCGCGCAGACGGGGCTTCACGCCATGATGGCCGAGATCAAGGCCTTTGCCGAGTGCGTTGAGGGAATGGTGGACTTGGTCTATCTCAACTATGCTGCGGCGAACCAGGATCCGCTGGGGAGTTACGGTGCCGAAAGTGTGAGGTTCTTAAAGGATGTTTCTGCAAGGTATGATCCTGAAGGAGTCTTCCAGGAGCGCGTCCCGGGAGGGTTCAAGCTCAGTCGGGTTGGGTGAGGCTTGGATGGGGGGGCCATCGCTTTGACTTGATGTGCCATGATGCAACATCATTAGGGCTCTACTTAAGATGTTAATTTCGTAAATTGTATTAATGATATCTTAATTGCTCTCGAAAAGTGCCAAAATAGAGAAAGCGAGTTCTGTCAACTCCATCGTCAGCGACATTCGTGCCTTTTGGCTCTCTCCCCTTGACCCCTGATGCTCAGGGGCTGCTGAGGTTGGGTGGCCACTGGAAGACAGCTGCTGCCATCAGATTCAACCCCTGATTTGATGACTAAGATCGTCTGACATGGCAAACTGCCCGATTCTCGAACCCCGCTCCCTCATCTCCTCGCCACACCACACTTCCACCACTACAGGCTGCCGCCCGGGCCATGCCGAGATGAGGCCCACGATGACTCGATACGGGGAAGCGATGGCGAGCTCGCACGGCAGCCATCCGTGGCCAGCACGCACCCGCCTGCGTTCCTGGCACCTTCCCTTTCCGACCGTAGCGCGAACGGCTCCCGGTCTTGGTCGTAAGTTTGGTCATCGTCCCTGTTGATGACCACGGCGGCAGTAAGAAAACCCTGGCCCCGACCTTCCAGGTTCGCGCCGCTGCCAATTCTGACGACACCGCACTCCTCCATTCGTCAATTCCATCAGAATGTCGAGCTTTGCCAAGAACCGTTTGAGCTTCCATTCCTGGAACCAACGTCCTCGCCGTGAAGCAAGGTTGCCGCGCATGCAACCTTAGAAACGGGCCCCGGACGGGGGATGTTAACATTCGAAGGCGACATGGCAGTGCTGCCGTGTTAGTCCTCGAAATGTTTGCCCGGCGGCCTTTCCCGTGCGACCGCGGACATCCATCGCCAGGCCACATGGACGAACACGACATGGCAAGGATGAGCTCGAGTGGGACAATATCGAACGAGCTCTGCTGGGACCTGCATTCCCGGGCTACAAGCCCCTCACGACATGTGGCAAGCTCATAAATACCCAAGCCGGCCCGGTGTTACATCGACGACTTCCTCAGCTGCTCCAGCCAACCAGCCCCTCTACAAGTCCCCCTCCGGTTGCACGCCTCCCGTCCTCCATCATGCGTTACAACACCATTGCCGGCGCGGCTCTGAGCGCTGCCTCGGCCGTCATGGCCAAAGAGCTGCCTAAGGACCTCGTCAAGGGCGCCGGTAAGCACACCTCTCCCTCCATGCTTCCCAACTCAAGCTAACTCCGCCAGAGCTGTACGACACCGGTCTCGTCCACGAGGACCTGATCGGAAGGAAGCTCGCCCAGTGGGACGCCGAGCGCGCCGCCGGACTACTCGATTCGTCCCAGTGGCCCCGTCTCAACTACACAAAGTGTGTCAACGGGAAGGCCGAGGCCATCAAGGGAGACCCGCTCCAGACGTTCAAGTGCAACAACATTGACCTGTACGACTTTATCAACCACGCCGAGCTTGGCGGTCCCAGTGACAACGGCGCTGGAAAGACCGGCTCGTCGACTTGGGGATGGACAGATCCCGAGTCGGGCAGAGAATTTGTCGCCGTCGGTCAATTTGACGGAACGTCTCTGGTTGAGATTCTTCCTGAGGGCAGGCTCTTTGTTGTCGGTTACCTTCCTAGTAAGTCTGCCCCATGCCACGCGGCGGAGCTTCTCTGAAGGCACCCTTGGACATGTAGACTAACCTTTCGTTCCATAGGCTACGCACCGAACGGTCCACGTTCTCTGTGGAAGGAAATCCGCTCGTACAAGAACTGGGTCCTGATCGGCTCCGAGCTCGAGGGTCACGGCATCCAGATCTTCGACTGGCGGAAGCTCCTCGACGTCGATCCTGCCGATGCTCCTGTGACCTTCAGCAACGACAAGGACCTCACTGGTCACTTCAACGAACTCGCCATTGGCAGCACGCACAACGTTGTTGTCAATGAGGAGGGCGCCTACGGTGTCTCGGTTGGTGCCCGTCCCAGGGACCAGGACTGCCTTGGCGGCCTGATCTTCTTCGACCTCACCGATCCCTCGAAACCTACCAGGCTGGGCTGCCAGAAGGAGGATGGCTACGTCCACGATGCGCAGTGCCTCATCTAGTAAGTCAAGCCACTATCCTACAAAGTTACAGCCAGCTGACACCCAAAAGCCGCGGCCCTGATTCCCGCTACGACGGCCGCGATATCTGCTACGGCTACAATGAGGACACTCTGACCATGTAAGCCCCATACGATACCCCTTCGCTTCACCACTGACACCCCCAGCTACGACGTCACCAACAAGGCCAACGCTTCCATCATCTCAATCACATCCTACGTGGGAGCCCGCTACACCCACCAGGGCGTCGTTCTCGACGAGCAATGGCAGCAGTACCTCGTCCTCGACGACGAACTCGACGAGACCAACCTCCTCGAGCCCGCCAGTGACGGCTACCCCGTGACCTACATCTGGGACATCTCTGATCTCGAGAAGCCTCGCAACACCGGCCTATTCAAGGGCACCGTCCGCGCCATCGACCACAACCAGTACATCAACCCCTTCGACAAGCTCCTCTACCAATCCAACTACGGCGCCGGCCTGCGCGTATGGGATGTGTCCTCCATCCCCGACGACCCGACCGGCGATTCTGTCTGCGAAGTGGCTTACTACGATGTATTGCCGACCGACGACAGCCAGCCTGGAGGCGGCGACCCTGCATTCTCAGGATCGTGGGCGTCCTACGCAAACTTCAAGTCCGGCTACGTCTTCATCAACTCATTCGAAAGGGGAGGCTACCTTGTGAAGGTCACCGGACGTCCCAAGTGCAAGCCCAAGACGTGCAATGCAGACAATTGCCTGCGCGCGCTGCGCTCAACGAGCGTCAAGGGCCGTCTTGAGGAGAGCCAGCAGTTCTGCAGCGGGTTTCTTGACGGATGGTCGTCCAATGTTGCCGAGGTACCTGAGTACGCGAAGAGCGCTTGCCAGCAGAATGTTATCTCGCGTGTGAGCTCGGCTTGCTCGTGCCTGCCTACGCCTACTGCTGCCTCGTCCAGCACCAGAACTGCCGTCTCGACCTCGGCTGAGGCTACTGTTACCTCGAGCTCTACTGCTCTGAGCTCGACCTCTGCGGCCGTTTCGTCCGTCGCTCCGGAGCCTTCGGCTGCTTCGTCTGTGGCTCCAGAGCCCACCGAGACCGACACCTGCGACGCCCTCTGAGAAGGACGAGCATAGACAACTGGGGAAATCAGCAAAGCTGCACACATACAATAAAGCTCTACATTCTCTGTCTCTAGTATTTTGCCTACCTGTGATGAGTCTAAGCCTGCCTGCTGTCGGCCAACAACAGTTCCAAAAGAGGACCAGTGATGACTTCCTCCAATCCCAGAGTGAGGATGCGGCCGACCTTGACCGCGACAGGCTGCTTGGCCCTCCAAATGTTCCATAGCTTGTCCTTGATGTGGAAATCGATCTGGAGGTCGAGGATCAGTGCCTCCACCTGCGAAGTCCAGTCAATGACGTCCAGCTTGGGGGCGGAACCGAGGGACACAGTGACGGGTCCTTCCGCCTTGGGGATGTCAATGACAAGACCAGGACTGACACCAACACGAGTGTCAATGGTGACACTGGCTTCGACAGACTTGCCATCGACGGACACTGACACATCTTTGCTATCACCGGCGAGGGAAATGACCTTGAACCTCCAGCTCCCCTTGTAAGAACTGGTGGTCAGCTTTCCCGTGGCCTGATCGTAGTAAACCTTGATCTCGCGCGTCTTGCCCGAACCCGAAGCTTCTGCATCATCCGTGGGATCCTCGTAGATGGTGCACTCAGCATCCTTGCCCACTACCACCAGAACCTCGTACCCCTCAGGGTTGGTGCATCCATTGCTGGGAGAGAGGGCTTGATCCAGGGGAATCAGGTAACCCTCGGCTGCCAGCACTGGGATGCGCTCGAGAGGACGATACATCCTCATCTCCCGATCTCCGTCATAGACAACCCCGGTAAAGAGGTCAACGTGCCTCGCCGGCGGCACCCAGACATCCACAGGAGCAAGGTTGGTCCTGGGATCCCGCGGCTGGACGATGGGAGCGACGACCATGGCCGGACCAAAGAGATACTCGTTGGGCTTCTCGTACGCCTCGTCCCGCGAGGGATACTCCCAGTACAGGGGCTGCACAAGCGGCTCGCCAGTGGCAGCGCCCTCGATACTGGCAGCGAAGAGGTAGGGCACGAGACGGTGGCGCAGTCGCATAGAGTCAGACATGACGGCGCGGTGCTCCGGGCGGTAGCGCCATGGTTCCTTGGAGGTCCAGGGGCTGTTGGAAGAGTGAAGCCGGTTTATCGGGGAAAAGACCCCGAATTGAAGCCAGCGAGTCGCGAGCTCATCGTCGCGAGATCCTCCGTAGTGGCCACCAATGTCATGGCTCCACCAGCCGTAGCCAACGTTGGAGGCTGTAGCGGTGAACTCTGGCTGGAAGCGCAGTGAGTCCCATGATGAGACGGAGTCGCCTGAGAAGCCGACGGGGTAGCGTTGGCTGCCGGGGCCAGCGTAGCGGGAGAAGATGAGGGCGTTGTTGGCAGACTCGTCGGAGCTGGTGGCCCCCTGCTCCTTCAGGGTTGTCGCATTATCGAGGAAGTGGAAGTGGTTCAGCAGCCAGAGGGGATCGAAGCCGGGGATGCCCGAGTGCGCGCCCTGCTGCCAGTCGATCCACCAAAAGTCGCATGTGTGCTTCTCGAGCTGGCGGTGGAGGATGTCGAGGTAGGCGGCCATGAAGGTGGGGGAGGTTGGGTCGAAGGGAATTGGGGCGCGGGCTTCAATGTCGTGACCCAGGGCACCGGCCATGGCCTCATAGGCGTCCTCGTGATGATGCACACCGGCGTGAGGGTGGTCGTTGAGGGTGATCTTCAGCCGACGATCGTGCAGGGCGCGACCAAAACCTTCGGGATCTGGGAACAGATTCGTATTCCAGGTGTAGCCCGTCCAGCCGGTGTGTGGGACGTGATCCTCTTGGACAAGATGCCAGTCCATGTCGATGACGGCTACGGAGAGGGGCAGCTTGTCCTCGGCGAAGCGGTCGACCAGAGTGAGGTACTCGTCGGCGCTGTAGGCGTAGTACCTGCTCCACCAGTTGCCGAGAGCCCAGCGCGGCAGCCGGGGCTGGGGACCGGAGAGGGCGTAAAAGGCCCTCATGGCAGCGCGATAGTCGCGTCCGTAGGCGAAGAGGTAGCCGTCGATGCGGTCTCCCGGGCGGCGGGGCGCGACGAAGCCCTTGCCGTCAAAGAGCATCGAGGCGCTGTCGTCGATGTCGGCGAAACCCGAGCGTGATGGCACGCCTTGGCCCATGTCGCAGCGGCCATCGACGCCGTCGAGCGTGCGAGCTGTGCCGCCGAGATTGTCGGGGTCTTGGTCACCGCCATACCGCCATTCAGCACCCCAAAGGTTTGTCTTGCTGGTGAAGCTGACGTGCAGGCCGTGCGGGCTGAAGCGCTCCTTGTTGTAGGTGAGAGTCAGCGAGGGAGTGCGAATGACGAGCTGGTGGTCGAGGTCGGTGACGGAGAAGGAGGGCGGGGGAGCTTCGCGGTTCAGGGCAAAGGTTGAAGCGCGGTCCTCGAAGACTCCGTCGGCCGCGTACTCGTATCGCAGGATTATGTCGCTGATGACCGTGAAGCGGTAGTTCGGACCAGCGACAACGGCGTCGGGCGAGGCCTTGGGCCGGCAGGGGAATGTGTAGCGGTCCATGGCGAGGGTCGTAATGAGCAGCTGCGATGTGCTTGCTGTGATCGTCGAGGGAGAACAGCTTAAGTACCATCACGCTCACGATCCGGACGCGGCATCAGGTTGTTGAGGTATGACGTGTGAGACGGACGGGCCTCGCGCCACATGGGGCTGGTGATGGCGGTGACATGATGGCTGAGGCGTGTGATAGGCCTGGAGGAGAGGAATGCTCGCCGAAATTCTCGCTGGTCCTCCGCAAATGGACGCCCGCGTCTTGCCCGCAGCGCCGATCTGTGGACGAATATGCAGACAGGACGGGATGATAAAAGCAGACCTGGTCTGTCTGACGATACTATCGCGACGAATGATTCGGTATGGAAGGTAGAGCGACATGAATTATTTTTGTTTGAAATGAATCAAGTTGGAGTCGTCAAGGTGATTCGGACTCGGAAGGTGCCGAAGGAAGGCAGGCATTGGGACCCCAACCCTTACTGATGAGGTGGGTCTCCTTCCGGCCCCTGCCGTCGGCTCTCTTCAGTGTCTGTCCAGTCCACTGGAGGTGGCGGCAGACTCCCGCTCAAATCAAACACTTCTTCCTCCTTCCTCCAGGGCATCTTGATCATCTTGCTTCTGCAGAACCTGCGGCGACGCCATGTTTTCAATACCTAGACCCTAGTCCAGGGAAAGTGCAGGGCATGGCCGTGTCTCGCCCTCGCGCCAGACTACTGCCGCTCGCTTTCTGCTTCAAATCTCTGCCGAGATTGAGGCTGTGCTGACCTGAATGAAGCACCTCGGGTTGATCGACCTGCCCGATCAACACGCTACAAGAGATTGAGGGCCGAGCATCACACACCGGCAGTTGCATCGCCAGACCTGCCAAGACCCGAACAACAATTCGCTCTCGTCGCTTGGCCCGCCAAGCCCTCCAGCAATCACTGCCCAAAGGCTAACAGAGTACACCCAGTCCCTCCCCAGAAGCTCGGCCGCCGTTACACGACTCGGTCACCGGCAACACCCCCTGGCACCCCTGGCTAGATGCGGCGACACACCTTATCTCGTCAAGCCCCAGAGGCTCTAGTGGCACGTCAGATGAACCCGATTAATGGTCTACAGGGGAAGTTGCCGAACAAGACGAAACGTGGACGGATATAGAAGCGCAAACAACTCCTGGCCACCAGCGATTGACGTCAAAGGGGCGACACAGCCACGACACTTTGCAGCTGCCAAGACGTGCCGTCGTCGCGATTCGTAACGCTCGTACGCAGGCAACCAAATGGACCTCCCCAAGCTTCCATCCACGCAACCATTCCTGGCCCGTCTGCTCGGGCCAATTCATTGCCCGAAGTTCTATGACGGATGTTGCGACGTATAATTTACGACCAAACCATATTGGCGCGTGCATCTGGCCCCAGGGGCAACCCTGTGGGCGCCCTCGATCTCCTGTCTGTCTGTTCCGTCATTCCGGACTCCCTTGAGCTGCCAACATCGTCTCATCCGGAGTCAGGGAGATGCCTGGGGGCCACGCATGCATAGGCAGACAAGCCATTTCGCCTCCATCCGTTGACCGCCCCAAAGGAGCTGCGCTGTCCAGTGACACCGGACTCCTTGGAGCTGTCAACATCGTCTACCCCCGAGTCAGGGAGATGCTTGGGAGCATCCAAGCTTAGGCACACAAGCCATGTCGGGCCCTTTCGAGATGTCTTGGCATCGCTGGGTACTATGATGTCCGTCCCAAAGAAGCTGCCCTGTCCCGTACCTTATTAACCTCTTCTCCGCCTCGCTTCTACTTTCCCTTGACCGTCTCCATGTGCCTTGTCCCCTCCTCTCTCCTATTCTTGCCCCTATCCTCACACCTTACCCATCACCATCATGGCCGCCATGGAGGACACCGAAGCCCTTCTCGGTGACACCGAGCCCGTTCGAAGAAGCTGGATGAAGGAGACCTCCGGTCGCTTCGTCAAGCCCGAATGGATGCAAGATGCCAACCATCGCTTCACCAAGCCCACACCGACAACAACCCGTCGCATCATCGCCGCAGTTGTCTCCATCTCCCTGCTCTCTCTCATCTGCCTCTTCCTCCCAACAACAACAAGAGACTTCATCCGTCATACCGGCCACCCCCCAAACGCACCAAACGCAGAATGCCCCGTCTCCTATGTCGATACCCTCCCCGTTTGCAAAGGTCCCGATGGATCCGAAGCAGTCATCCCCAACATTGTTCACTACGTCTTTCTTCTCAAAGACCCTCAGGCCGATTTCCCTCTTCAGTTCTCCCACTTCCTCTCCATGTACGGCGCATATCGACTTCTGGGTCGCCCCGACAAGATCTACCTCCACACAAACGTCGCTGAAGACAGCATCCCCGTTCAGCGTGCGAGGTCCGGTCAGGCCGGCAAGTGGAACAAGCTCATCTTTGACATGCCGGGCCTCGTCATCAACACGGTCGAGGTGCCAGAGACTGCTGGAAACGGAAAGAATATTACCATGATGGAACACAAGTCCGATTTCATCAGGGTGAAGATGGTCCAACAGCTGGGGGGCATCTATCTTGATCTGTGAGTTACGCTACAGGTCCCTTCATCTCCATATTGAACAAAGCTTACCCCCTATGCAGTGATGTTCAACCCCTGCGCGACCTCGCCGCCCTGCGCAACTCGGGCTACCGTGCCGTCGGCGGCCGCGAGTATGGCTTCCGCGACAGCAACGGCACCATCCACGACGGCACCCTCAACAGCGGCACCTTCATGTCCGTTGCCGGCGGCGCCATGATCACCCGCTGGATGGAAAAGATGAATGAAGTCTTCGACGGGGGCTGGATCACACACAGCAACAAGGCCCTCACCAGCATCGCTGAGGATCTTGTCGCCGACGATGGCCAGTGCGAGATGCTCATCCTCGGCCGCACCGGCTTTGCCCCTGGTAGCTGGGTTGACCAGGACGTCTCGGACCTCTTCGATCCTCACGCCGACGCCCCCAACTGGCCTGGCGAGCAGTTCCACGAAGGCGACCCCCTTTCGGATGAGGTCAACCTGACGCATGGCCTGACGCCGGTTTGGGCGGCTGATTATGGGTGCACATATCTTCTGCACGCGTTTAGCAAGAAGAAGGCGCGCAATGGCGCCAGAAACAACGGCATCACGCCGCGGTATGTGCTCGAGAGGAAGAGTAATTACGCTCGCGCTGTTTACCCAATTGCGCGAGCCATGTATAACGAGGGGCTGGTGAGCCTCGACGATACGGATCTAGGGGTTTGAAGAATTGGTCGAGGACAGGATCGAATGTTTATAGCGGCATAGCAATTGAAGTTTTATACGACAAGTAGGGGAAAAGCGACGACTGTGATGATGTGTTATGTCTGTCAGACCTGGGCCGGCCTCGAGGCCTGAATGCGTGCCACACGCCATCATGGTTCTTCGACCTCCTCGTTATAGTTGTCGAAACCCAAGTAGTCGAGTGACTGGAGATTCCTCACCCCCCTCTCGCCCCGTTCACCCATAAGATTATCGATCAGGACAAAGTCCTCCTCTGCCATCTCGAAGATACAATCAAAGTTCTCCTCGATCCGTGCGGGGGTATTGCTCTTCGGTATGACGGACAGGCCACGCAGTAGGAGCTGGCACAGGATGACCTGCGCCGGCGTTTTAGAGTACTTATTTGCCACGGCGGAGATCTGTACAAACGTCAGCACTTGTACACTTCAGCATAGAGAACAGATGAGAGAGGCCCACCGTTTCGTCCTCCAAAGGTCCCGGACCGGTCCGCCCCTTCAGGGCCGGGATGGGAACGCATCCGAGGGGTCCAAAGGCAGATACGTGGATGTCGTTGTCTTGACAGAGCCTGACAAGGCCTTTTTGGGGCCAGTACGGGTGACATTCGATCTGGTTCATAGCTGGTTTGATTCTAGCAGCCGCGAGGAGCTTCTTGATCTTGGGTGACGAGAAGTTGGCGACGCCTGGGAGAAAGTTTAGAGAATACTGACTGAGGAGAAAAGGGGCACTGTACCAATGCATTTGGTTTTCTTCTGATCGACGAGCTTCTCCATCTCTTTCCAGGTTTCGACGTAGGCGCGGGATAGCTCAAAGTCAATGACGGGCTGGGGTATCTGTCAGTTTCAAATTAAGGCAGTGAAGCTTCGTGGGATTTGCCTTATTGCCCTCGCGGCGCGCTGTCCCGAAATCTCCTTCTTTCTTGTACGCGTAGGGGACTAAATTGTTAACCTGAAGCTCATGACGCCTCGTTCTCGGATAGTAAGACTCACAGTGCATGAGGAACATGTCGACTAAAAAAGGGTGAGATACTACTTCGCCACGGCAGAGGGGAACACATACCGTAGTCGAAGCCGAGGTTTTTCAAGCTCATTTCCAAACCGATCTTCACGTCATCTGGTGCATGGAACACATTCTCCCTGGCATCCAGTCAGTGAAGCCGTGCTGCCATCGTGGCAACCAAAACAACTCACAGTTTGGTGACGACAAAGATCTCTTCCCGAGGGATGCCCGACTCCCTGATAGCCTCGCCGACCTCCTTCTCGCCCTGACCATTGTCATAGCGCAAAGATGTGTCAATATGTCGACATCCGGCACGTAGAGCGACCAGAACGGACTGCTTGACGCTGCCAACCGGGTAGCCCTTGGGGTCGGGCTGGAAGGTGCCAAGGCCCCTGGAGGGAATGCGGACGGAGCCGGCGGAGGCTTCGAAGTATATAGGGGGGATCATGATCGTTGGGTACCAGCCTTGATGTTTCCGTGGTGGTATGAGATTTGCTGTTGTTGTTGAAGTGGTGCGGGGTCGTTCGAGAGCGCGGGGTAGAGGTAGAGAGGGATAAAATACCACGAATGCATGGATGCCTCAGCAACAACCACTCACATTATCACGTGGACAGAGGGCATATCACGCTCAAAGAAGTCACTACTCGAGTTGGGATACTCTCTTGACAGGAAGTAAATATTTCACTCGGTTTCAGGTGGTTTCAGGTTATAATTGAATACTTTGATTCCATAAATTCATGTTGTGAAGCGCGAAACCTCTATTTTGACTGTGCTGGGTTCTTCACTTGTGGTTGATCACGGCTGCTGCCACCAAACCCCTGGGGGACGACGTCTTTCCAAGCTTTGCTATTAGCAGAATATTCACTCCTCCCGCCATCACATTTATCCTTCTCGACCGACCTCCAGGTTCTGTGGCTCCTCATCTCTCAACGCGTACCAACGTCGCCCGCGGCAAGGGCAATACCGAATTCCTTCCCAATATGCCCCTTGCTCAACCATCTACAGCCTCAACCCGTTCTGCACCACCACAATCTCTCCATTCTTCGTGAACAATATCGTCCCCCCCTCTGCCAGTGTCACAAAACCCAAAGAGGACGGGTCGATACAGTCCCTCGGGAGGAAAAAATGTGTCTTGGGCGCCTCATATGCTGCGCCCAGCGGCCACGTGCATACCCAGAACTCGTGGTTCAGAAACACGACATAATCCTTGTAACAACCGAGGAACCGCCGCACAAATCGCGAAACTTTCTCCAGCTCCTGCGGTATCATGCTATGTCCGGCCTTTCTCCGCAGAGACTCGGTCTGAAGCACGTCCAAGCGCAGCTGCTGGCCCGCAACCCGGGTATCGGGGCTGATTCCTGGAAGGATCTCGGCGATGATGGACTTCTTGTTCTCGCTGACGGCAACGTGGCGCACACGAGCGGTGGATAGAAGGTCTGCGACGCTCAAGAGGGATGGCGTGGGACTCGGGCGGCCCACGGAGGTGGGCGGTTTGGGTGAGGCGGCGGCGGTTGTGTTGTCTTGCTCGATCCATTCGTGAGTAGTCGTTTTGTCGTGCTCAATACAGAGGAGGAGGTTCTTCTTGACCGGATGGTTGATCCAGCGCAAGCCAAGGCCATGGTCCCGCTCACGCCTCCAGATCTCCGTCTTGGTCTTGAGGTTCCAAGCCCGATCCGACTGAGCAAATGAGATGAGCATGATCTTCTCGGCTGGATTGAAGACGAAATGATATGCCGGATCCTCATCTCTGAAATCCAAGCACGGGAACACCGCCCACGTGCCATCATCCTTCTTCGCCAGGCGTTTCGTCACAATCCGCCCGTTGTCGTCCGAGGATGCGACGTATTTACCCGTCGGAGACCAGGACAGGGCAATTACTGCCGCGGTGTTGGCGTGGCTGTACAATTTGCGGACCCTCTCCCCGCTCTCGAGGTCCTGGAGCGTGACGCTGCCGTCGTCACGCCCGCAGATGCAGTACTTGTCAAAGGGACCGTAGTCGAGAGATGTGATCTGCACTCTCGACCCGCCGCTGTGCGAGACGACCGGACCAGAGTACGCCGTGTCGCTCTTGTCATTGGACGAAGTTTCTTCATGATCATCGCCATCCTGCCGGAGGAGCACGTCTGGCTCCCAAACGTTGCAGATGGCCCCGCGGACGTCGTAGAAGCGTTGCGAGTCCGGGCTGAAGGCGAGGTCGCGTACAAACTCTTCATGAGGGAGACGGTACACAAGGTGGAACTTGGGAAGACTCCAGAGGCTCAGCGTGCCACCGTTGTCGCTCGTCAGGATCAGGTTCCCGTCGTGGCTGATGACCATCTCTCGCGCGAGGGTCTCGCCGTTTTCAACTGCCTTTTCCTCTGTCAAGAAGAAGCGGACAATGGTCGTATCCTGATAGAGCACCATTACAGACAATCCGTCAGGGCACCAGATGATAGAGTCCAGCTGGTCCCAGGCATCGTCCGACTGCTTTGCCAAATCACTCTCTCGCACAAGCGTGATGGGCTTCCGGTCCCGAGAGAAGATGTCCCAGATGAGGACCGGCCGCCCCCGGAAAACGATGGCCAGCTTGGACACATCCGGGCTGAGGACCATCGCCTTCGGACATGGGTGATAATCCTCGTCGTCCATCTCAGCCAGAAACTCCCATGCCACTTGCTTCTCAGACATATCGTAGCAGACGACCATGCAATTGTCGTAGCCGATGATCAGCTCGCTGTCAACCGACCCGAATGAGACCGCCATGACGGACGCACTTGTCGAGTTGGGTATCCGGTGCAGCTCTTCGCCCGTCGATAGATCCCACACCCGGAATGTGTCGATGCCCGCCGTTGCCAGTAGCGAGCCGGACCGATTCACCGCCATCTGCCGGACATATTCCCCATGGGTCATCCTTCGGATCTCCTCGCACGTCTCTGACTGCGACACGATGATCTCGCCGCCAATGGCGACCAGGCAGATAAAGTATGTCACGGTGCATAGCACCTTCGACAAACTCCTCTCACGCCCAATCGGCAGACGGGCAAGGCAGTCGTCCCAGCCCTGTGAGGAGATGCCCCGGACCAGCATGCTTGATTGCAGAGAATAAGTCTTGTACATCATTGACCCATGGGGACACATTGGCGGAACGATGCGGTATATCGAGGACGGCTTTTGGGACAGATTTCGTCCAAACTTTCCCACGATGCGGATGAGATCGACGGACCAGAGGTGGAAAAAGTTGAGATCGTCGGCGCTCAGGCTCAGGCTAGAACTCGTCCGGAGGAGCTGTCCAGAGTTGCGTTTCCGTGCATACGCTTTGATGTGTCGTGCGGTGCGGGTGATGCCTCGCAGTCCCTCGAGAACAATGCATGCATGAATCCACGACAGGATGTGTTGGTCGAAGAAATCCTGGAGGAGGCCATGAAGGTCATCGTCGCGTGCGTCCGCGTGCCTGACGTGGTACGCCCAGTGGGAGACGGCGTATGACAAGAATGGGTGTTCAGCAAGAAGCAGCTTCATGCGGCTCTTGGAGATCGCGGTCGGGGCCGGGGATTCGTCGCTGCCGTCGTGGATTTTGAGGAGGAATAGCTTCCAACTTTCGTCGCCGAGGTAGTTGATGCAAACTGTGGCAAGGTGGCGGTGGCAGTCGGGACCGTTGAGGAAAGGCAGTCGGCCGTCGTGGTGGCTGAGGAGGTAGGACTTTGCCGTCTCGTGGATGAGGGTGATCTTGGAGCCGGCGGTCGCAAGAAAGTGCCCGCAGAGGTGGAGGATTGTGGCCTCTAGGTTTTGAAGCCTTTTGAACTCAGGCTGGAGTGCGACGGAAAGCGCAGACGTTGTGAGCGGCTCGGTTGAGCACGCCGTCCAGGCCAGGATTCTTTGAGCGAGGAAGAAGTTCCGTGGATTCGTCGTCTCGAGATGCTTGATGTTGTCGAGCATGCGGTCGAAAAGCGCCTGCATGCCTTCAGGCACCTCATCGAGAGCAGCTTGGATATCTTCCTCAGTGTGCCAGGCCTGTTCAAGCCGCGTCAGGGCCATCTTGGCCCAGAGGAAAGACCCCGATGCTCGTGTGCACATTTGTGAAGCAACGTGTCGTTTCATCGCCTCTCCTAAGGGCAAGGTCCCATGGATCCTGGTCTTGATGAAGCGGTCAATGTCGTCTTTGGTGTTTGATTGCACCAAGGGCATGTGCGATAGGCAGGGAATTGCGGATGTCGCCAGGTTGATGAGGGTTGGAGCAGGCCGGCCGGTCAGGAATACCTTGATCGGCGACTTAGGCTTTGCCGCGAGGAGAGAGTTTATAAATGGGACCGGGCTGTCCGCCTCGTCGAGTCCGTCAAACACCCAGTGAAGTTTTGTGTCAAACTTCATCTTGAAGATAATGCCCTCAAAGATGCGGAACCAGATGACCTGCATGTCTTGCTGATCGAGCTTGAAGCCTGTCCTCTCGTGCAGCCCCAGAAGGGTCTTGCGAAACGCCCCGTTGCTCAAGGCAAGTTGGAATGCGATACATCGCAGTGCATATGTCGTCTTCCGTGCCCTGGCATCGGTGAAGGTGAAGAAGTGGAACTGGCAGTTGGACGACAAGTCTGCGTCTTCCCGGCCGAGGCTGTTCACGATGTGTCGAGACAGGCTCGACTTGCCCGTGCCCGGCAGCCCAGTCAGCCAGAGGACGTTGAGCATTTCAGAAGACGGCTGGGTCCAGGCCTTATACTTGTCCGTCTCTTCGATCCAGTGGCAGGTCCCTTCCATGACTTGGCCAGTTGTCAAGTCCGGCATTTCCGCCACGCCGAGGATCTGGGTGAGCTTCATAATGGACTGTTCCATGTCTTCGATGTCGTCACTCTCGGTGTTTAGTTGTTCTATTTCGGTCAGCTTGAAGTGAGGCAATAGGGAGGAAATAGAAATAGCAAGGGAGACATACTCTGGCCGCCGTGTTTGAGCAACCAGCCGCGGATTGTGTCTCGGAGGGTAATGTAGTTTGGGTTGTTAGGGCTGTCGAACTTGCACACATTGTGATGATCTGCCTCCATCGAAGACGACACCTCTGACGGGTACCCGAGAACGCCCGAGTCTTTGTCGACGATCTACCATTTATCAGCATGCCCAAGCATGGGAAGTCTTCAAGGACTAGCAGCGCACCATTTTTTTGGTCCCGCCCACACTCGTCTTCTCGGTCTCATAAAAAGACACCAAGAGAAGTCTATTGGAAACCAGTCGAAACTGCTCATTGATGGCCTGAAGCGTTGGCGAGGACCGCTCCAGCTCAGCGACATAGACCTTGGTGGACATGATCAGCGAGGCCGAGAGGACATTGTTGAGCGTGCGGGCGAAATCGGATCCTTTGTGTGGTGTTGAAAGGAAGATGGTCCCGAAGACGCTGGAGATCATCTCGACAACTGTGACACGTGAAGTCAGTCTTCAATTCATAGCTGCGTCCGGAGTGGCAAGTCTGACACATATCATCCAACGTTCCGAGGACATACGCCTGCTTCACGACCAGCCCACCCATGGAGTGAGCGACAAACATTATGGGGAACTTCCAGAAGTCAATAGGATATGCCACGTAAGGAATCAAACAGGAGGGCTGACCTGGCCTATCCTTCCACCCTGGTTGCCATATGTCGACATCTTGAAAAGCAAGTCCTTTGCAAAGTCCAGTATACCAAGCGAGGTGCTCGCACCCTTGAAGTTCGCATTGTATCCGAACGAGAAGATCCGGAGGCGATCAAACGGCTCCTCGGATGGCAGCCAAGCAGGCCAGAACATCTGGGGATCGTGCTTGTAGGACCAAGTCTTGATCCATGAACCTCCAAGGCCGTGGACAAGGATGAGGTCGACGGCGGGGTCCTCGGCGTCCTGGATCAGGTGCAGGCCACCGTCTGAGCCGGTCGTGGCAGCCAAATCCAACGACGTGCCTGTCGTCATGGTGCTGTAGGCCCGGCTTAACCGGGAGGCTCCCGCCTGTGGCGATCCCATGGGGAAAACCACATCGGTGAAGCCGCTGCTCGCAGCGCGGGGTTTGGAAGATCTGTCGGAGGACTGGGACACGTCGTCGGGGCTGGAGAAGGCCTTTGAAGGTCCGGGCCGCAGAGGAAGTGGCGATGATGGGTCATCGTCAGTGTGGCCGCCGCCGGAGGAAACATCGTCCTTGTTGTCCTTATCGTGGGAGCCGCCCCCGATCACTCGATGAATTGTTCGACGCTGGAATGAGGGGAGAAGTTAGCGGTCAGGGGACAGAAAGACTAACGAGCTTGGGGAAGCTTGTCATGTGGACCTTACCATGTTGGCGGGCTCTATCCGTGTTCCACGGTGGAGTAGCGCAACAGCCGAGTCATGAAGTGTTTGGGTGATCGTTTGGGGAGGAAGTTTCTAGCTCCATCCGAGTAGGCGAGAAGCCCTTACACGGTGCATGGGATTCTGAACCCATCGTGTAGCCAGGCTGTCGGGAAGAAGGAGGGGTCGAGCTGATGGAGAGGGGGGGGGGGGGGGGGGGGGGGGGGGGGGGGGGGAGGGAAGGATCGGAGGTTTACTCGTCTGGCACGACAGGCCGAGGAACGGGGGCGGTTGCCTACCTGGAACTTTTGTTCCTTCTGTGGCAGCTCACAGCATGCTGGCCCTGCAGCTGGCTTGCTCTCCTGCCAGTACTGAAGACACTGGCAGGACCATCGCCCGGAACGAACAACCCGGTGCGGGTGCGGTAAGCAGGGCGGCAGGGCCTAGCCACCTGGCCTGCATATATTGGCACCCCCGTGCAGGGGGCATTGATGCACGTCGGGGCACAGCCCCCTACAGTGGATGCCACCCTCCCACGTTGTGGCATGGTGCTTCAGCAGCCTTACTGTTACATGCTCGCTCCACAATGAGTGTGAGGGGAATGAATGTGAAGGAAGAGGGAGAGACATTTTAGGTGGCTGTCTGTCCAGTGTTCAAAATGCAAAGCGGCCGCCTGACGCATTTCTCTCGTCCAAGCTTTTGGCTCGCGGACTGGCCCTTTCGCCCCGTGAAGATTGACATCACTTCGACTCACACCTCCGAGAGCCTGTTTTGATTCTGTCTGAACCGTCCTTTGCAATGTCTCTGGCAGCCGAGGAAAGAGTCAAGGCATTCCAGGAATGGACGGACCGCCATTCGGTTGGCGCGGCCCCCGTGGGAGCACCTAGGGCCCCTGCCACCGGCGGTCAAATCACTCTTCACGATGATGTCCTCAATGGTGAGTGTTCAATAATACGCACCATTCCCAGCCGACGAGTCACTAAATGGATCCAGCACTTCCTGTAAAGGGCACCAAGGTGAAGGCTGCTCTGCGATATGGCATGTCGCTCTGGGGCCAGGCAGTCAAGTTGGAGACAATCCTGCCCACGGGAGAGAGCAAAGACTACCTCCTCAAAGTGTGTGATTTCCTACAGACAGCAATACCACTGTCTCTCCTAGGTACCTCCGCTGATCCTGTTCTCAGCTCGTTTCCATCCCCACCGCAAAGTACATGATCGAGGGCGAGTATGAGTCTCTCAAGCACATGCACGCCGTGGTCCCTAGCTTCGTTCCCCAGCCCTTCGCCTGCGGCCACTACCCCCAAGATGGCGGCAACGACTGCTACTTCCTGCTCGAGGAGTTCAGGCACGTCGGCGAGCAACCCCCCGACCCTCTGCGATTCACCGCCAAGCTCGCCGAGCTGCACAAGAAATCCATGTCGCCCACGGGCAAGTTCGGATTCTCGACCATGACGTGCCACGGCAAAGTTGCTCAGATGACGAACCAGTGGGACGACTCATGGTCGGTCGTCTATCAGCGACACCTCGGCTACATGGTGGAGCAGGACCTGGAGCAGAACGGGCTATGGCCCGAGTTCAAGGTCCTCTGCGACATGACCCTGGAGAAGGTAATCCCTCGTCTGCTGGAGCCGCTTCAGTCTGAAGGCAGGTCGATCAAGCCGTGCTTGGTACACGGCGACCTCTGGGATGAGAACACGGCCACGGATATGAGGACTGGGGAGCCATTCATCTTCGACCCTGGTTCGATGTATGCGCATAATGAATATGAGACTGGGAATTGGCGAGCGATTCGGCATAGGTTGAGCAACAGAGCCTATGTCCGTGGCTACAAACGCCATTTTCCGGCATCCGAGCCTGGTCAGGCCCCTTCCCCTATTTGTCTTTGAATTACACGACTAACACAGGACATTTATCAGAGGATGAATGGGATGCCAGAAACATTCTCTACTCTCTTCGCTACAATCTTGGTGCTGCGATTCTATTCCCAGGTTCAATCCAGCGGAAAGAGTGAGTTCAAACCCCCCTTCCATCGTCGGCTTCTCTCATGTTAATGCACCGCAGCGTATTTGACGACATGAAGACTTTGTGCGAGGAGTTTTTCCCAGATCTGTTGAGAACTCGTATGGCAGAGCTGCGCAGACAGCAAGCTGCCGGGGAGAGGAAGATGAGCGGTGCGCAGTCTGACTATCAGGACAACGGGGACAAAGCAAGGTTCAGTGGGGAGGAGTGCACTTCATCCGAAAGCGATGATGATGATGATGACGACGACGACGACGATGAGGAGGAGGAGGAAGAGGAGGAGGAGGAAGAGGAAGAAAAAGCTAAGCCCGGGGTGGCAAATGGCAGACAGGGGAAGTAGGGGTCGATAGCCCCAGGCTCGCCTGTGAGACTGGATGCCATGAAGGACGAGAGTTTCATACCACACCTGTCTCGAGAATATACATCGCCCGAAGCCTACCGCTTTTTCGATGATGATAAAGTGACACGTCGGCTGACTGGCAGTGGGGGTCAAGTTGTGGCTGCTGATCATGATGCACGGCGGGAAGTTCAAGGCGACGTGCTACGGACTTGGACGAAAAAGTTCACCGAAGCAAGTACACCATCAGGCTGTGATAGCCTGGTGATTTCCGACAGCTGCTGGAGCAGCAAGAAAACATGTGATGGGACGGGGGAAGATGACCCATGGTCTCCTGAGAGTAGGAACTTCTCCCTTGCTACGATTGCGATCTTGGGGCCAGGGGAATGTTTCGAAATGTTGGTATAAAGATCATCTCGAGAAGGCCATTGTTGGAGTGACTTCCAACCTCCATGCGGGGTAAGTGTGCGATGATCTTGCTGCGCAAGAATTGAAGCACAAGTCCAAAAGATCCCTGACCGCATATGCAATCCTTCTTCATGCAGGGTGCCTCATGTGCGCACTCCAATAAGCGCTCCCCGTGGCCCGTGAAACCGAAGTCTCGCCGCCCACGCTGCTGTCGGGAACTTGGACTTGGGGCTCGGGGCTCGGGGCTTGTCTGTCTGCTGCACATGCACACTAACGAACGGTATGTGCACATCAACCCTGGAGGCCGCCTGGCAGACGGCCTGGGGTCGCTGTTACTCGTAGCGCCCATTCCCGAACTTTTGAACTTGAGCTTCCAAGATAAATACCCAATGTCTTTGTCGTTACAACCCGGCACCCAAGATACAGTGATCTTCACCCCCGTCCTCTTCACCACCGCCACGATGCCGACCGACCGCGATGAACTCACAGCCAGGATCCTCCCTGAGATGGACCTATGCCCCCAGACCTCACCAGCGCCCGGCCTCTCCTCCATCCCGCCAGACCCCGCGCTCACCCCCGCCCAGGCCCGATTCCAGGTCCGAGGCAACGCCATCGCTACCGGCGGCGCCGGCGACCTTGCCCTCGTCAACTGTCGCGCCCTCCTCCAGCACGGCCTCCAGGGCCTCGCTCTGTTCGACCTCCACGAGCCTGCCGAGCGCATCGAGAAACTCAAGGCCGAGTTCCCCTCCGTTCCCATCATTTTCCTCAAGGCGGATATCACCAATGCCCAAGAGGTCGACACTGCCGTCGGCCAGGTCGTCGAGCAGCTCGGCAGCGTCGACATTCTCATCACATTTGCCGGAATCGTCAGCTGCCACCCCACCCTAGAAGTCTCCCCCGAGGAGTGGCGCCGCACCCTCGACGTCAACACCACGGGCGGCTTCATCTGCGCCCAGGCCGTTGCCCGTCGTATGGTCGCCGCTGGCACTGGCGGGCGCATTATCTTCATTGCCAGCATCTCCGGACATACCGTCAACTTCCCCCAGCCGCAGGCCGCGTACAACACGTCAAAAGCCGCGGTACATATGCTCAAGAACTCCCTCGCTGCCGAGTGGGCGGTGCATGGCATTCGGGTCAATAGCATCAGCCCGGGTTACATGGACACCATCCTCAACGCGGGCGATGGACTCAAGCGCGCTCGCGGGATTTGGAACTCCCGGAACCCACAGGGACGGATGGGTGAGCCGGAAGAACTCACGGGCGTTGTGGTGCTGTTGGCGAGCAGGGCGGGCAATTACATCAACGGGTCGGACTTTATCGTCGACGGCGGGCAGACGCTTTTCTAGGATACATGTATGATTGAGATTACTAACAACAAGTCAAGACGTCAGGAGCACGCATATAGATCTTCTTCACAGGGAGGAAAAGAGGCGTTCTTTAATGCTGGAAATCTGGATTGAAGCTATCGACAACCTTGTCGTCCACTGGGTGATGGGAGACGGCATTGCTGGCGTCAGGTGTCTTGCTTCAGCCGCACCACCACTCATCCCTCACTGCCCAAATATCTTCGGAGCTCACCCTTTTGAATCATTCCCAACCTCCAATTCAACCCTTCAGACAAGCAGATCGAGTCTCACTAAATGATGGCCCCGACCACGCGCACAATCTCCCTCTCGCAAGAAATCGCCGTCGACCCCTCGCGCGCTTTTGCTTGCATCACCGATCTTGCAGGATACAACACATGGCTTCCACAGTCCGACGCCTTCAAGGGCACGACCGAAATCTCGGACAACCCCATCAAGATCGGCACGCGATACACGGAGACGAGTCCTAATGGCACGCGGTACGGAGAGGTCACGGCGCTCGACGCGGGGCATCGCCATGTGAGGTTCCACCAGCCACTGAAGGCGCGCCCTGAGATTATGGGTCTTCAGATCGACATTGTGGTCGACATGAGAGTCGACGAGGGGCCGGACGGGGGATGCGTCCTGGAGAGGGAAGTGATTCTCGGGTTTCCGTGGATCATGCGGGCGCTGGTCGGGTTCATTACTGGGCAAGTTGAGACGGAAGTTCGCAGGGTCGTGCAGGTACTGAAGGAACATCTGGAGGCCGAGGGATGATGACCCGGTGAAGCTGGGGCCGGGCGACCGGGAATAGCGACGTGCGGGGTGCTTGGGCGGGGATCTTTGGGGAGGGAGGTGACTCGGAGGTGCTGTAACCTTGGACCCCTCAATGAGTCAACTTCACTGCTTCACATCGTGCTTGACTCCGAGCCAAGCCGGCGATATCATCATCCTGCCGTCGCGTCAGTAATAAAAGGCATCCGAGCCTCTCTTCCGTGAATTGATGCCACAGACAATCCCCCATCACCACCATCATCATGGCCTCCCACCTCGAAACCCTCGACGAGACGCTGCGCTCCCTCCAGGCCGAGCCGCGCACCATCGATCTCCTGCGCGACCTCCACACCCAGGCCCTCACCGAACCAGCCTACATCAGCACCGACTCCCAGCCGCAATCAGCAGCCCTCGACCGCTTCGTCGCCCTCGAGCCCGACAAGTGCTCCCTCGTGTACCTACTGCTGCGATCGATCGGCGCCCGTAACGTCGTCGAGGCCGGCACGTCCTTTGGCGTTAGCACCATCTACCTCGCCCTCGCTGTTGGCCAGAACGTCCGGGCAGCCGGCGGGAATGGCAGCGGCACGGTCATCGCGACGGAGAATGAGCCAACCAAGGCCGCTCGAGCCCGCCAGCATTGGGCGGCCGCTGGTGAGGGTGATGCCGTCGCTTCGTGGATTGATCTCAAGGAGGGCGACTTGCGGGAGACGCTGAAGCACGACATGCCTGCGACTGTGGACTTTTTGCTGCTCGACAGTGAGTTGGGGTGCACCCCGGTCCCTGAACTTGCCCCCTGAGGCTCTTCCCCGCAGCCTGCGGCATGCTAACCGATCCCCCTAGTCTGGGCCCCCCTCGCTCTGCCATCGCTGCTGGTCGTAAAGCCGCGTCTTCGGGTTGGAGCATTGATTGTCGTCGACAATTACACCGCTGGTAGGGCCAAGTACCAGGATCTCGCGGCGTACCTCGAGGACCCGGCCAACGGATTCAAGGCCATGACTGTGCCGTTCCAGGGCGGCCTGCACGTCGCCGTCTATCTCGGATGAGGGCACTAGAGAGAGATGAGATGAACCTCGGTAGATGACAATCAAATAAATGAGTCAACCAACAGACCTTAGAAATAGAATCTACCACATGATGTATCTTCCGAGCGACCCGCGCTGTTCCATGACTGGTTGTGGCTTTGATGATTGCCGCAGCTTGTCCCGGATTCGGGACAACTTCCAGGCTCGGAAAAGGGATCAACCCGAGTCAGTCCATCTCCGGCTCGGATTCTTCAACCCCGCAACCCCTCAATTCGCCAACCTCCCAGCTCCCCTCGGATCCTCCAGTCTTCAACCATCCGGAGAACACAACGACTCGTCCCCCACTCCACGGACGCCAGCTCGTCCCACCATGACCCCCGCAGCATCTGCCGGAGACGTCTCCATGTCCTCCCTCCCTTCCCATGCCTCGCCGGCCAGCGTTGTGTCGCAATCCTCCTCCCGAAAACGCAGTGCGGGGACGCTGGCCACATCTCCAGCCCTCACCCCGGATTCCGGCCCAAACCCGAGAAAAGCCAAGAAAGTCAGCCGTGCCTGCGACTATTGCAAGTCAAAGAAACTCAAGTGCTCCGGCACGTTTCCGTGCGATGGATGCAAGAAGAGGCGACAGTCATGCGATTATCAAACGCTGTACCGGCGGGGAAAACCGCCCACTCCTCCTCCGGCTCAAGAGGTCGAAGCCGAAGAGCAAGGTGTCCGGCCTGAAAGGTGAGCAGCTTCTCCCTCTGATATTTCTCTTCCATCTCGTCTCGTTCAAATATAATGACTTCAATCGAAGATCTTTTGAGCTGACTAGACATATTCAGCCCGACCCCAGACAACACTGTAGGGGCGCCTCAACATGAACCACCCCCGGAGCTGCCTGTCCCAGACCCCGGCGGCAACTCAACTTCAAGAACCTCCCCGGAGCTTGAGAGCGCCGAGATTGAAGGCCAGTACTTTGACCTCACTTCGAGCCTCACCTTTCTTCATCGGGCTTGGAAGCGTCTTTCCGCTCAAAGTGGCATCGGCGGCGCTGTCCCGCAAGTCGCCAGCGGCAACGAGCAACACCAGAACCTCTTCTCTGCCGGGGATAAGCCCTTCGTAACAACCCCCGGCGAGCACAACCCTGTCGTTCCGGACCAGAACACGGCGATGCAGATACTACGGTTCTACTTTGATGTCTGCGTCATCACGTATCGGTTCCTCCATCAACCCCAGGTAACCGGATGGTTCAACGGTGTCATTGCCAACAGCCAAGCAAATGTCCCCCTACACTACGGAATCGGCCATGCCAAAGCCTCCATCGTCATGACCATTATTGCTATTGTGGCTCTGAGGCGAGGAAAGATCAACGGCACGGCTGAAGGTGCTGAACACGGAGACCTTCTTATTCTCAGCAGCAGCGATGCATTCTTCTGTGCTTCGAAGCGGTTGACCGATGCCGAAGTCGGTTACCCAACCCTGGAATCTGCCCAGGCCCGGCTTCTCCAAGTTCTCTACCTCCTCCAGTCAACCCGTATGAACCAAGCCTGGTTCGTCTTCGGGAGTACCCTCCCAATCGTCTCAGCACTAGGTCTGCACCGACGTCGGCGAAACGTCGCTGCCAAGGGCTCTCCGAACTTTGACTACATCCTCTTCCAGTGTCGAAAACGCACATTCTGGGTAGCCTACACCATCGACAAGTATCTAGCCGTCGTGTTCGGCCGGCCACCCCTCTACCACGATGAAGATATCAATCAAGACTTTCCCGACTGCGTCAATGACGAGGATATGACGCCCCAAGGACGCGCGACGCACGAACCTGCAATGGACTGCCACATCGACTCGCTCATCTTCCACGCGAAAGTGGCACAGCTCATCGACCGCGTCTCACGCGAGGTCTACTCCATCAAGAGAATCCCACACCACGAGCGTCTCGCGGCAGCGGAAAAGGTTGGACGGGCCCTGCATGAGTGGAAGGAGGCCCTACCCTACCATCTTGGGACTTTGAGGCCAATGTCCCTGATCCCTCCCTTTCGGCGGCAAGCTATGGCGCTGAAACTGGCGTACTGCCATGCCATCATGCACGCGAACCGGCCTTTCCTGCTCGGAACAACCGGGCAGCAGGCTAGCTCAGTGCCCTTACAGGATAGGGTCAAGGAGTGCATCAACGCTGCCCGCGTCGCCCTGGAGACTGTTGACGCCATGTCGACAGATGGTACGCTTTTCCATGCCTTCTGGTGGACTCCATACGTGACTTTTTGTGCTCTTGCAGTCGTCTATGTCTGGGAGATTCAGCAAAACAGGTCCGCCACAGCCCCGGAAGAGCAAGGCTTCAATGACCTTCTCGAGTTGGCAGAGCGGTGTCAGAACCATCTAGCCCAGGCCACTGCCCACGATAGCCCGAGCCGACGGTACAGTGTCATCCTCGAGGAGCTGCGACAAGAAGCCAAGTATCGATCGATGAGGGCCCAAAGACCAATGGTCCCAGACCCTGCAGTCTGGCCGACTATGGGCTCCTCTGATGTCAACGTCAGCGCTGGATTTGGACATCCTGACCAGGGGCCTGCGGTCACGGTGGAAGGGGTTCCGTTTGAGGGCGATGGAGGATTGTATGGCATGAACCCTCTTGATGACTGGCAGACTACGGACTGGCTTGATTTAGATTCATCGGTAAGCCTAACTTCTAACCCCTGGCACGGATACGTACTAACCCTCACATCAGGCTTTCGGACCATATCCTGATTTTGAAACAGTTCTTTGGATGCCGCCGTCAGATCCACAGGCAGACGGCTCGATGGGAGGTTGCATGTCTGGTCCATAGATTTGTGTTGGGAGCTCTGGAAAGAGAAATATTGATTGACTCGATGCATTTTTCCTTCATCTGACGATTGTGATTCAGTGTTTGTGATCCTTGACCACTGACATTCAGGGTCCTGGGACATCATCTATTTACGTAGGCAATTCGGTGTCATGCAGGTACGAAAGGTTGATGTTCCCTTGGGTTGATACTGACGGGGCTAAGAACCTTATGCAGTCATCTTCTGACATTACTGAAGGTAAAAGGTGCTTAAAGACGTTTGTAACGCGGTGAGAGTTTTCGAAGCTGTGATGGACTTTGATAATCAGGTCCGTGAAAAGGCTACTTAAAACCAGCCCCAAGCAGGCCTAGAGCGCAAGCCGCCTTCCTCTAGAGTGCATACTTGAACAGCGGACTCTTCTCGTCCATCCTGTCCAACTCCTCATCCGTGTACTTCTCCCTTATTTCCGACTCGCTCAGCAGGGCCTTCTTCTTATTCAGGCGCATCAGGCAGAACTCAAGTGCGCAGGCGGCCACGATGCCAGCCGACGCAAACCCAAAAGACGTTCCAAAGCCAGTGGGATATCTCGGAGCCTCTTTCTCGAGGTAAATGTAGCTGCCGATGAGGCCTCCAACATTTCCCATGCAGATGAGGAAGCCGATGCTGATGGCGCGCTTGGCAGGGTTTGGACAGTTGGCGACATTCCAGGCGTTCACGGACGGGAGGATGGGATACATTCTGGGGGGTGTCAGTGGCACTTGTTTAAGAGGGAGGATGGAATGTCTTACCCGGTGCAAGCAAGACAGAGAGCAAAGTAGCAGAGGCCAATGTTGTTCTTGATGTCGCCACTTTTGGTGAAGAGGATGCTGAAAGCCACGATCAGGCACAACTGAGGCCCCACGAGGAACGGGAACCTCCAAGAGTACTTGTCGGCGAAAACAGAGAAGACGTATGCCGAAATCGCGCCGCAGGCGTAGGGAGGAATAGTCATCAGCTGGGCGTTGCTCGAGGTGTAGCCCATGTTCTTGATAATCTGGGGCATCGTAAACCTGTCACAATCGAAGTCAGTTTCTTCGTTCAAGATGTGTTTTGGGGGCACAGCAGGACTCACTTCATGGCATAGTTGGGTACTGCGTTGGACCAGTTGGCGAGGATCAAGAGCCACATCTTCCAGTCAAGAATTATGGAGAAGAAGGCGTCCTTGTCAAAGTGCTTGTCACGGTACTCGTCGGGTTTGACAACGCGGCGAGCCTGCTGGCGGAGCTCGAGATAGCGCCTCTCGTCGGCGTTGAGCCAAGGAGACAGGGCGGGAGAATCAATGAGCCAGAGAAGACAGGCGACGCCAACTGCGACTGTCGCGATGCCCTCAAGGATAAAGATCTAATCATGTCAGTCCTGCTCCAAAGCAGTCATGTTGTGGGGTGTAACATACCCATCGCCATCCCTCGAGCCCAGCAGCTCCGTCCATCTTTGCGATAGCGAATGCGAGCAGGCCAGAAAAGGCACCGCCAGATGCAGCCGAAGTGTACAAGATAGCAATCCTCGTCTGGGTCTCGCCGGGCAGGTACCACTTGGAGATGATCAAGATCGCACCAGGCAGGAAACCAGCTCTGTGACAAATTAGCCTCTGCTGGACACCTGATTCCAAATGTACACTTACTCAAAAAGTCCAAGGAAAATTCTGACAGCAATGAGCCCCCCGAAGTTTTGCACAACACCCGTCAGGGTCATGACGACGCCCCAGATGGTGACAATGGTCCCCATGTACAGCGACGGCCGCTTGAACAAATGGAGAACCATGTTGCTGGGCACTTCGGCCAGGATGAATGGGACGAAGAAGACGGACACGGCAACGTTGTAGTCGACGCCGGTCATGTTGAGGCTCTTGGGGAGGCCTTCGATCTTGGCGTTGCCCAGATTGGTCTTGTCGAGATAGGCAAAGAGGTAGAGGAGAACCAGCATGGGGATGAGTCGAACCTGGCAAGCATAAAGTTAGCGACTGTCAATATTGTTCAACAGTAGGAAGCAGAGGTCTCACATCGACTTTGCGAACCGCCTTCTTCTTGGTGGCTTCAGGGAGGTTGTCTAGAAAGTCGGCGTCTTCCTGGCTCATGCCGCCGCGATGCTGAAACTCCGAATGCTTCGCCGTGTCTTTGGGACTCGGTGTCCGCTCAATGTCCGAACGGACGGACATTGGTCTTTCAGCGTTCATTATGATGGTCTTTTGGAATGGACAGGATGGATCGATGTGACTGGGTAAAGGACTGCCAGAATGTGGCGGTTTGTTGATAGCAAAGAGGTCTTTGCTGGGGTAGGAAAGGCTGAGGTCTGGGGGACTTGGTCTTGTGTCTTTATACTACACAAGCGATCTGGGAAGAGTCTTGTCTGGATACGGGAAGTCGGGAATGTGTCTAGTAAACTAGCTGAGATCTCCGGCTTGATCGTGGTTCCGACCCGCCCGGAAGCACTTTGCATGAGTCCTTGAAGTGGCCCCAGAGTTCCCCAGAACTCCGAGTCTGGGGGAGGCGTCACCCCCAGTCGGATCCCCGGATTCATCCTTGGAACCCACCTATGGATTCAGACCGGGGCCAGCCTTTCAAGTGTTCACGCTTGCTAATGGAAAGCAAATGGTTTGGGGGGTAGCGAAGTCGTTCGGTGATGTTGAAAGTTTCCGAGGCAGGTTTCCGGGATCATGGATGGGTCATGTCCGGATTCTGTGCCCGGGAATTGCCACACCCCTCGGATTTGTTCTCGGAAACAACCAATTTCACAGCATTGGCACCCAATGTTCCGGAAACTCTATCATCACCGTCCTCACTTGACTCGGATTCCGGCTGGATATGGCGATGCTTCTCCTAGCTGTGCCTCTTGATGATCAGCAAGAGGCAGCATATAAGACGCCGTCTTTCCAACTTCCAAGACTTGGATTCCATTCACCATCATCAGCTTCACATCGACTCACTCGAGCCTTCAACTCAACCATCACTTTGCCCTCAACTATCAATACACCCGCAACTCTACCTTCTTCATTCATCTTGAAAGTGCCTCCCCGCATTCACCATGGGCTCTTCTTCCACTGTTGGCTTCGACGTCCGCGGACTTACACCCGCGCCTGTCACGCCCTTCACCGAGGACGGTGCCGTCGACTACCCCGCCATCCAGCGTCTCGGCTCGTGGCTCGGAAGCATCCCCGGCGTCAAGGGCCTCGTCGTCCTCGGCCACGCCGGTGAAGGCACCTTCCTCACTGCCGAGGAGCAAATCGATGTCATCAAGGCTTTCTACAAGTCCGTCGAAGGACGCGTCCCCATCATTGCGGGCATCACCGGCGAAGGCACAGAGGTTGCCGCCATCGAGGCCAAGCGCGCCAAGGAAGCTGGCGCCTCAGCTGGCCTTCTCTACCCCTCCCACGGCTGGCTGCGCTTCGGCTACCAACCCGGTGCGCCGCAGGACCGCTACAAGCGCGTCTACGAAGTCAGCAAGCTGCCCCTCATCCTCTTCCAATACCCCGACAACACCAAGGCCACCTACAACCTCCAGACCATGCTGGACATCTCCGCGCAGCCCGGCGTCTTCGCCATGAAGAACGGCGTCCGCAACATGAGGCGCTGGGACACTGAGATCCCCGTCATCAGGAGGGAGAGGCCGGAGCTTCAGATCCTGACCTGCCACGACGAGTACCTCCTCCACACCGTCTTTGACACGGATGGCATGCTTGTTGGCTACGGCAACATTGCCCCGGAGCTTCTTCTTGAGATGATTGCTGCCGGCAAGGCTAAGGATTACAAGAAGGCACGCGCTGTGCACGACCAGCTGCTGCCAGTGACCAAGGCGATTTACCACCGTGGCTCGCATATGGAAGGCACCGTCGCCCTTAAGCACGCACTCGTTGCGAGGGGTATCCTTTCCCATGCGACTGTCAGGTCACCACTTTTGCCGCTGGAGGATGGCGCGGAGGCTGAGATCTTTGCTGCTGTCAAATCTTCGCAGCTTCCAAGGGTTGCATAGATGCTTTAGCAAGCTGGTACATGTATAGGCCGAGTCTGGCTGGTATTTGGTATAGATTTAGTTGGTTGCGAAGAGTTGTACAAATTGACAAACCATCAGATTTATCTCTAGACATTACATCAATATTGACCTGCCCACTATCAGTTGAGAGTGAGGGTCTGTTCCATTGTCGCCTACCCTGCTTCGCATGTGTACAAGATGAGGCATGATGATACAATGTTGCGCTGCCATCTGTGGTGCGAAACACCAAAGCGGTGACCAGACCAAAATGCATAAACTTTGCCGACCGAACCGCAGGCCAGGGTGTACCATCTGAAGGTCGCCATCGCTTTCCCAATTAGGTGTCTCTACCCTTCGGTATGTCTCGGCTCTAAAAGGAGCCCTTTGTACCCCTGTGGAGGCCATGGCCTGAGCTAAAACATGTCTCTTCGACGAGCAACATCAGTAAGGCGAGACCAAACTCCAACCAGTCGCTGCCAAGGGCAATAGAGAGAGCATTCGAAGAGTACAGACCCCGTAAGGCGCGACCTCTCGGCCTGAGCCGACTCCATGGCTGGGTTGTTTCGACGATGAAGACCCTTGTCTGTGCGACGGCTGCGCGCTGATGACCTTTGGGTGCCCGAGGGCCGGGCCGATGTCTCAGCGTCAAGGCTAGCCAGTGTCAACCGGACATCGCCTGCGTTGACGAGAGCGAAGTTGCGGGAGCTAAGCGAAGCCCCGTGCACAGTAAACCCGCGATAGAGTCGTGATGGCGAGGTCTGTGGGCTGCGAGCGCCGTTGCGCCGTCCAAGCAACTGGTGGAAGTTGGGGCTTGGGTGGTTTGCTTTGACTTGTTGATGATGTCTGGTGGCCTGACTTGCCTGACACTGCAGTGACGAGCGAGTCAAGAAGCTTCCGTAGTGCGAATGCCAAGAGGGCGGAGGCAGGCCCGGCCTGACACAGCGCAATGCAATGCAATGGGAGGATCCGTTGCTGTTGAACGCTCGGCCTTGAATGACGATGAAGCCCAATCGCCCGCAATTCCAGGACGGGCAAGATGAGCGAATATGCCCACGAGCCTCTGCGGATGTGGCGCCGGTTGGTCGTCTTTACCATGACTCGGCTGGTTGAAGTTGACTTTGGCTGAAGACGGGACGATGGCGGCGATCGACACCTCCTGAACGCCCGTGCGTGCTGTGAAGCAGGGCTACAGGCGGTGCTGCGGCGAGGAGAAGCTCCTCAGCGAGGCCTGGGCTGGTGAGGTCCACTGGGTCTCTCTGGTAGCACAGGCATCGGGCGGACGGCCCAGTGGCCAGTTGCCAAGTCCCTGCTTGGACGTGTGGAAGATGATTGAGCCTTGACGAATGGAGCATGTGTGACACGATATTCCATTGCTGCTCTTTCTCTGCTAACTGCAAGCTTGCTTGTCTTCATCGGAACACTGCCGTCTCAGGCAGGGCGGGCTTCTCGTTATACCGCGACACCAGCAACGACTGCTGCTCCAACGCAACATATCTGACGTACTGACCCATGGACACGGCTAGTGGAAGCTCCTTTGGAAAGAAGACGTCCCAAAGGGTTGAAGGTAGCGGAATAACGGTGGTCGACTTGACTTGGTCCCGAGGCAGGTAGATGACATCTGTGCCGCGTCGAACCCTGTCATCTGTGGCGACTGCGGCGAGGACGAAGAGGCTGAAGTGGATGAGGCTGGGAAAGGTCAGAATGAGAGGATACGGCGGAAAGGACTGGTAGCTTACACGAGGATGGTCTGGAGGAATGGCATTATCCACATCTTGTTGATGACTTCGTCGGTGGCGATGGGGAAGCCGAATTTGTCCAGACCAGGTGTTGAGGTTTGGTTCGCGGTCGGGTCGGCGACGAGGTCTCCGGTCAGCGGCACCTCTCCTGGCAGGGTCTCGGTCTGGTTCTGCGGTGCCGGGTCCATCGGGATCGATTCCTGGGCCTTGACGAAGACCTGGGACATGTACCCCGACCAGAAGAGGGCGCTGAGAATGATGCCGGCCGTCCAGATGACGAGGTGGGCGGTTACATGGATGGCGGGCGCGCCCCAGCGGAAGTTGGACCCCAGACCGCGCTGAGGCTTGCGGTGCCCTGGCCAGCCGCGGGTGTATTCGGTGCGCAGCAGGATCATGACGAGGTCGAGAGAGCTCCAGGCGAAGGCGACGACGCCGAGGGGGAAGCCCAGGGCCAGGACGCCAAAGATTGAGTCGTTGTCGTAGCTGACGACGGGGAGGAGACCACCTACGGTGATGAACATGGCGATGCCAGTGATGAAGGAGAGGAAGCGGAGGGCGAGGGTAAACCGGAACAAGGGCCGGTGGTGAGGGATAGCGGTGGCCAGGTCGCCGCGTGAAGAGTCGACGGCATTCTTGTCGCCAGCGAGGCTGCCAGGCCCTCTGGACCCTGCCGCCGATGATGATGCGGCGCCAGCCCGTCGATACATTGACGACGAATCCATTGGTGTCTTGGTTTGGGAACCGTTCACGATGAGAGTGGAGGTGGAGGTGACAGAACCAAGTGATGGATGGATGGCCGGGAATTGATGGTGATTGTCCGGGGAACCATGTGACACATCAATCTATCAAGACCCCCGGCCGGCATGTGTGTTCGTACCACTCGTATCCCGTTGAGGCTCTTGAGAGGAGGAGAGGAGGGAGAGAGGCCTCTTGGGCGCACGGGTTTTCAGGGGAAAGTGGGCAGACCAGACTCTGCCAGATGATCCCTGACGAAGAAAAAGGGGGGCCACTGGGGCTTTGTCCAGGGTTTCCAGGCCTATTTGCCTGTAGACTGGGCCATAGCGTCCCCCGACATGACACCAACGACATACCGGAACCACCGGGAACCCGCCTAGTCTTCTAGCAGCGAGGCAACTGACTGGGCAGAAGGTGGTCGAGTACCGGGATGATCCCCCTTTGCCGGGGCGATAACTGACGAAACCAAGCCGCCCCAGCCCGGCCGCCGAAACGTCGGTGGTGTCTCGAATATCCGCGCCAAACTCTTCAGATTCGTCCCAATGTTCCTGTCCCCCGGCTTGCCTTGCCCTATGCTCCCACCACCACCACCACCTCGGCGATCACCTCTCAAGACACACAGACGTGCGCGCGATGCTGCGGGCTTTCGGTGCACACGGAGCAGCGAGCGACAGCCATCGACGACCACCACGACGACGGCACAGGCCACACACGCAATGAAGACCATCGGCGACCACGACTCGTAGCAATATCGCCCGCCCGCCTCGACACCTCTTCCCCACCCCTACCACCCCCCCCCCCCCCNCCTCTTCCCTACCCCTACGACCCTCCCCCCTCCCTGCCTTCTGTCAACGTCGGCCCCCTTCCCCTGCTTCAGGTCAACGAACGACAGCGACGACTCGACAACAACGACGACGACGAAGCACGATTCTGGTGGTTGGAGGCATCCATAATCGACGACACTTGACGACGCCCGAGATGGATCGACGACATTGAACGACGATCAAGCCCGACCAAGACAGCGTTTGATTCGAAAAAGCGATCTTCAACACCCCCAGCAAAACCCTTCACCGAGCACACCACACCCCGATCGAGCCCCCTTGGGCGACAAACAACAGGCAACATGTCCTACCGAGATCCATTCCCCTCCTCGTCGTGGGCTACAACGCCAACGACAACAACGGCACCATACCAACCGACGACCCTCCCCAACTTTGACCTCCAAAACCAGGACATTCCCTGGCTACACCCGTCAGTCAGGCGCTGGGAATCCACCAAGCTCGCCCTCCGCCTCATCCTCGGCCTCTCGTCCTTTGGCGTCTGCGGTGCCGCTCTTAGTTATGAGATCAGAAAAGCCGGCGACCCCATGTCAACCGGCATCGTCTGGCCAGCCGCCCTGCCCGGCATGGCCGGTGCGCTGTGGGATCTAGCAGACAGTCTCGTTCGTCTGGCGCGAAACGGGCGCAGCATGCCCCCGCGGACACAGATTGGATGCGAACTCGCCACAATCATCGGCACCCTCGCCGCTGCCGCCGTCTTCATCTGGCAAACCGTCGAAGCCACAAAGACGGCGCCCATGGTTCCCGCCATCTGGCCAACCCACTACGACCTCGTCCACATCCCTATCCTCGGGACATTCGGAGTGACGCTTCTTCTCGGCCGCTCCCTCCTCCTCGCCCGCGCATGGGTCGATCGCACCAGGGATAAAAAGTCAACACGCCCGGAACCAGTTTACATCCCCTCGACCGGCACCACGGCCTACGTCGTTCTCCGCTACGCTTCGGATGTCGACGAGATTGAACTTGAGACACTGGAGAAGGACGCGTATGACGCCGATCAAGCGGCCAAGTTGTCCATGGAAACGGCCTCCCGCCCGGTGACGGCTGTTGAGGATATGCGCGCGCGGCTGGAGGCTATTCGGGCCCGACGAAGAGTCAGTCGCCCGCCCGACGATTATGTTCCTGACGAATTTGAGCTGGAGAGGCGTCGGCGAGGCGAGGCACAGCCGCAGGTTATCATGCCTGGCGATGTGTCTCTCAAGTTTGCTGTTCCGGGGACGAACATGGCGCTTGAGGCACCGTATAGCGTCGAGAATAAGATGCTGGTGCCGCCGATGGCACAGTTTGCGGCTGGCGTGGATGGTCCGAGGTCATCGGCTTCGTCGACGGGGTCGCTACGGCGGATTAGGTCCTGGGGATGAGCACTTGTGCAGAGTCGAAGATAAAACACTTCTGAAGCCCCCCATTTCCCCACCGACCGAGGAGCAGCCGCATTGCCGCCTCCTCGACGGACACACTGCGCAGCATGGCTTGAGAGCCTGTCTAGAGACGCAGACACGGCCAGCTTTACCCAGCTCGACGCATTCATCAGGCATCACAAGTCATGACACCACCACGACGATGCACCGCCACAACACTATTCACGCCGATTTTTACTTCATACCCAACACTTACCCTATACCTTATCTTTAACAACACGAGCGACAGGATGGAACGCCAAATTGGCGACGGAGATGGCGGATGATTTTGTCACGCAGCGAGGGCTGGGCAGCTGATGAACATGTACGATATTGCCCACTTCAAACAGCGAGGAGACAGACATCAGAGATACCAAGCCCAACACGGGCTACCACGAGCACAACAAGAGAAGTTGTAAATTCAAAGTTATTCCAATGAAACCACCAGACCACCAGACGCCTTGTGCACATGCAACTATCGGTGATCTCTATCTCGGAGCCAGCGTCTATGGCGTCAGAATTTTTCACGTTATTGCAAAGCCCTTGCCGATATCTGGCGCAATCTCCCCCGGCAAGCTTCACGGTGACATCGCCTGCGAAATTGAAGCAATGCCAAGATGCTGCGGGCCCCTCGTTGATACCGTTACGCTAGGACGCGGAGGAGGGAAATGTCCCGTGAAACAGGGGCTGAACAGACTCGGAGGGTTTGTCGTGGGTTCCGTGGAACATGGGGCTGACTCGCGATCGTCGGTCTTCGGATCTTGGTACGACCAGTCCGACGGGAGGCTGCAGGTGGAGGCTGTTTGATGGGAGATTTCGCGGGTCCTGGTCCTTGGTGGACTTCTTGATAAGGAGATTGGTTTTATCCACTGCATGATCTTGACTATTCCTAACTCCCCGTTTGAATGAACCGGGACTTTTGGGAATGGAGTCGTGGATTTGGGAAGCTGGAGTTGGCAGAGTTTTCCACGGAAATACCCGCCCTATGCACATGTGGCTACAGCCATCTGGTCCTATGATGGCACCTATGGCGCCATTTTCAATGCGACTACTTGTGATACCAAATTGACGATGCCCTGACCAAAGACCGCGGAGTAGTCTGTTTGTCAGTAGCAATGATGCAGGCATTGGGGTGTGGAATCTCAGACGACTAGAAGACGACTACTATGGAAACGCGCTGCTGTGCCTGAGCTGGAGTTTGGTCCAGCCACGAGATCATCCACGCTCTGATCCCACGGACAAGACATTGATGAGCAAGGCGAGCAGATGCCATGAGCACACGCAATTGACGTTCTCCAGAGGCGAGTGGTCAAACAGATGGAGAATCTTGAGGCGAGGAATCTTCCATGTCAAGGTACTAACAGACTGGGTGCATAATCACGTCTCCTCCTGATAGCGTACCAACCGACAAAGCCGTCGACCAGCCGCCTCCCCTCAGACAGCTCCGTTGAAGCACCCACCACCCATTCTCCTTTCTCCGCAGAGAAAGCAGAATACCTCCTACGACGCACCGTACCTGCGTAGCCATGGTCACGAGGACACCCCCCGCAATTCGGCAGCCAGCTTCGGGATGAGAGCGCGGGGGCAGCATCCACATGCCGACCAGCTCCCACCAGCAGGCCAGACGTCTTGGCCTGGGGACGCCCATTGTCGCCTAGCGCCTGGGGAAATGCCCGCCGCAAGGTCCCAGTCGTCATTGGCAATCCCCGCCTTCTCATTGAGGGGCTCGACGCCGGCGGGACAACCTGGCGGCATCCTTGGAACACCGGATCCGACCTGCGGGAGAGTCTGGGGAAGTATATACGTCTGGGGTTCGCAGCTGTTTTGATGGTGAGAGAGAGACATCAAAGAAGAGCAATCGAATCTTGTCCGATCAGCCCATTCTTCAGCAGAGCTCGACGGACCCATCCAGACCATCCTCGAAAAATTCTGCCCCTGTCGTTCTTCCGAGCACCCCGACCAACACATCTCATCGGACAGACTACCTTCCCCCTCACCTCGTCGGCCTCGTCACAGCCAAGATGGCCATCGTGAGCTACCTCATCTCGCCCTGGACGGCCGTGGCCGCTGTCCTCTCCTACTACCTCTTCCCCTACTTCGTCACCTACGCCCCCCTGCGCGACATCCCCGGCCCCCTGGCCGCGCGCCTCTCAGGCCTCTGGCTTTTCTCAACAGCCCGGCGGGGAAAGCGCTTCTTGCTGGTGCATGAGGCGCACAAGAAGTATGGCCCCGTAATGCGCATCCAGCCGAACCACGTCAGCATCAACGACGACGAGGCCATCCAGGCCATCTACGGCCACGGCAATGGCTTCCTCAAGGCTGACTTTTACGACGCCTTCGTGTCTATCCGCCGCGGCCTCTTCAACACCCGCTCCCGCGCCGAGCACTCCCGCAAGCGCAAGATTGTGTCTCACACCTTCAGCGCAAAGTCCATCGGCCAGTTTGAGCCCTACATCCACGAGAACCTCGAGCTCTTCGTCAAGCGCTGGGATGGCCTCGCTGCCGACGCGGCCGCCGCAAAGCCCGGCTCCTCCGCCACCGTCGACTGCCTCAACTGGTTCAACTATATCGCTTTCGACGTCATCGGCGATCTCGCCTTCGGTGCTCCCTTTGGCATGCTCAAGGCCGGTGCTGATGTCGCCGAGCTGCGCGCCTCGCCGGACAAGCCGCCCGTGTACGCCCCTGCTGTTGAGATTCTGAACCGTCGCGGCGAGGTCTCGGGAACCCTTGGATGCATGCCCTCCATCATCCCCTATGCGAAGTGGCTGCCCGATCCCTTCTTCAGCCAGGGCCTCACTGCCGTCAAGGAGCTCGCCGGTATCGCCATCGCTCAGGTCCGTCGCCGCCTCGACAACCCCCCGCCCGGCGACCGCAAGGACCTCCTCGCCCGCCTCATGGAGGGCCGCGACGACAAGGGCGAGCCTCTCGGCCGCGAGGAACTCACCGCCGAGGCCCTCACGCAGCTCATCGCCGGCTCAGACACAACTTCCAACACCTCCTGCGCTCTGCTCTACCACGTCGTCCGCACCCCGGGTGTCGTGGAGAAGCTGCGCGCCGAGCTTGACGCCGCCATTCCCGCCGACATCGATGTCCCGACCTTTGAACAGGTCAAGGAGCTTCCCTACCTCCAGGCCGTAATCAACGAGACCATGCGCCACCACTCGACCTCGGGCATCGGCCTTCCCCGCGAGATCCCCGCCGACTCTCCCGGCGTCACCATCCGCGGCCACTTCTTCCCGCCCGGTACCATCCTCAGCGTGCCGACCTACAGCGTGCACCACGCCAAGGACATTTGGGGCCCTGATGCCGACGAATTCCGCCCGGAGCGCTGGGCCACCGTCACGGAGCGTCAGAAGAACGCATTCATTCCTTTCAGCTACGGCCCGCGCGCCTGCATCGGTCGGAACATTGCCGAGATGGAGTTGAAGCTTATTGTTGCGGCATGGGCGAGGCGGTATGATGTTGACCTGCGCCAGGAGGTCATGGAGACGCGTGAGGGGTTCTTGAGGAAGCCACTTGCGCTGGAGATTGGCTTCAAGCGGAGGGCATAGGCATGTACAATAGTTTTTGGGTTAGGCGTTGGTCATGTTGCCATGTTCATATGCAGTTCAATCAAATGAGCCATGTCATTATAGCGACGAATATCTACCCTCCTCCCCGTTTATGCTGCCTCTCCCTCCACAGCATCGGCCATCTCCCCCAGGGTGTCGAACTTCCAGTCATAAATCTCCTCTGCCTGATTTCCCATGACGGCGCCCGGCCTGACGATCCAGACCGACTTGATTCCCGCCTTCTTCGCCGGATGATGGTCGTGGAACTGGCTCTGCGCCGTCTGTAGGATCGCCTCCTTGGGAGCCCCAATCTTCTCCCCAACCTCACGAACCATGTACTCAAAGTTCTGCGGGTCCGGCTTGTAGCTACCGATATCCTGGGCCGTGATTATCGCATCAAAGGGAACACCCTCAAGAGGGCCAGAGTTGGTGCGCGCAAAAGAGGCGCGGTCGACGTTGGATAGGATGACGAGGCGGTAGTGCTTAGACAGTCGGCGAAGAGCGTCGACGGAGTCGGGGAAGGCGGGCCAGATGCCGACGGAAGCGCCAAAGGCGGTGTTCTCCTCGGGCGTGGGGGCTTTGAGGCCGAGACGGGTGGCGATCTTGGGGTGGATGGTGGCCAGGAGCTGGTCGTAGTTGAGGTCGGGGGTCTCGGTTTGCTGAGAGGCTTCAAACTCGTGGTACGTGGTGAGGAGGTGTTCACGAGTGAAAGACGCGTTATTCTTGTCGAGAAGGGGCTGGAGAGCGGCGAGCGCGCCCTTCTCCCAGTCGATGATGGTGCCGAAGCAGTCAAAGGTGAGTACCTTGAAGTCGGTGAGCTTGGACATTGTGGGTGAGGTCTGAGGTGATGAAGATGAGGCAGGCTGGGGATATGTGTACAAAAAAGTGTGTCGATGGTTGTTACAGCAGATCTTCGCGAAGAAAATAGATCTGCTTAAATACGTCCTTTTCTTTGCCGCCCTTCGATGTCGATGGCGATAGTTTGGGATCTTTGGTGTGAGCTTCATCACCCCGCGCCCTTCATCTTCCCCGCACATGACATTTCACGCAGCGGGGCTTCATCGCCGTTGGAGGAGATGCCGCCCAGAACCGGGCCGGTCAAGATAAGGACCGGGATCGGAATTGTCACCCGATGCTGATGTCCCGGGGATTTTTGTCTCTGGTTGAACTGTCGTTTGTCAAGATGGGTACAGAAATGTCACGGTTGATCAGGTCAAGATTGTGGATGAAGGGTTGAAGCGTCGGTGAAGTATGGCAGTAAGACGGCGCTGTTTTCATCCGTCCAGCGACACCAGCGCTATAACCCGCCCTGACATCATCCCCATGGCACGACCAACCACCGTGATGCCCAGCTCGTATCCAACTTCACCTGTACATCAACACATCAATTGAAGCTCCCGAAACAAGATGATACACAGCCCCATCTCTCTCCGAACAGCCTTGACCGCGGCTGCCCTTCTCCCGGTCGTCCTCCCGGCTGTGTACATTCTCCACCTGAAGCAAACCGTCTCAAAGCAAACAACAACCTCATCCGGTCGCCGGTCGCCCAGACACCCTCCCGATGACGCCCTTCCCGCGACATCACCCACCCCTTGGCCGCCCATCAGTCTTCCACCGGAAGTCAAGGATGACGAGTCCGAGTGGGTATTGGCGTACGAAAAGGTCGTCTCTCATCCCATTGCCGCAGCGATGTTATCGCCTCCTCCAAGTCCCCCGGCTACAGGGGCTTCATCGCCGTCCGAGCTCCTGAAGCGCTACACCCAAGCAACGCATGTTGCCTTTGGCAGGACCCCACAGGCCTATGCCATCAAGGCTTCCATCACCGAGCCACATCTTCGCCAAAGCTTTGATGAGGCCGTTATTCGAGATTTGTCATTTCGACCGGGCGACATGGTCAATGGTGTTTACAAGGTGGCGTATTACGGCCCGGGAGAGGCAGCCTCATCTGAGCGGGTTGAACTGGTCATTGAAGCGCCTGCTTCTTACAAGGGACATGTTCCCAAGGGTTTGATTGTGGGTGAGATCGTCCTATTGAATGGCTCGGAAGCTTCAGACAAGAGCGACGGCTTGCAAGAGCAGCATGTCGTCTTCGTCAACGAAACCTGGATGTGGAGGCGCCAGGAGGATCCTGCGACTTTGATCGAGGGGGCTGTTGGCGGATGGCTCCACGCCGTCATGGCAGGATGGCTCATCCTCAGAGGGATAGCAGGTGTCTGTCGATGATTGTATTCTCTGTATGTAATTTCCACCCAAGAAATCACTCCCCTCAAATGAGCCTGAATGTCTCGATCTTGGCCCCCTTCGCCGTCAGTGCCTCGGCAGACTCTCTCGGATCATGGGTTTGCACCGCTCCGCTCGGGTCTGTCAATGTCCCGTCTTCCGCCTCCGACCAGCCAGCCGGAAGATCTCCAAGCCGCAGATCAGGCGACAGCTCTTCAGTCTCGGTGTTGTACCAGATCCATTTCTCCCGGCCCGTGGTCCAGTCCACCCTAATAACCCACGGCGACGGGAGGTGGCCGAGAATAGCCTGGGATTCCATCAAACCGTTGACATATGCAGGTCCAACGACCTTGTATGCTGCTTCAGTTCCCGATGCAACTTCCCGGATGACGATCGGATGAGGACAGCCAAGGAAGACCGCCACGATATCACCTGTTCCAAAGTCAGCCCACGTCACGTCGACTCCGATGCAAGAAGTACTCACCAGCTTTCATCCCCACAGGTCCCATGCCCGCCAGACCATCCTCCGTGCAGAAGAATGTGCAGTTCTTCTCATCTCTCACCATATCCTCCAACAGATGTCCACGAGCCAAGTCGTCTTCAGTCACCTCAGTGTCCCGTTCCACCAAGGACAGATACTCCTCGCCATACTCTCGAGCAGAAACGCCAATATTCCTGCGCTCCCCGACCCAGCCGTACCGCAAAGCAGTGAAGAACTCAATCAACGTCGCCATCTCCGGGCGGTTCGCTTCCCAGACCTTGTGCCACGCCTTTATAATGTCAAAGATGGCGGCCGTCGACAGATGAGCCGAGTCCTTCAACCAGTGCGAGTCGCTGATGGCTCCAACCCGAGCAGTAGCAACACCATCAACACCGAGAACACCAGGACCAACGAGCTTCGCCACGGCCTTTGTATCCCCCGCAGCGCGTGCCTGCTGCGGCGTGACGGTGACACCGACCTGCCAGTCCGGCACCCAGCTCGGCCCATCCCAGGTCTCAGTCCGCAGCTCGCTGTCACAGAACTTGAGCAGGATGAGATTTTCGTTCACCTCGATGAACGCCAGCAAAGCGTCCTGGAACACCTTGGCAGCGCTCGCGTCGTAATCAGGGACAATCTTATCCGCCAGCCGTTTCGGTACCAGACCGAGCAAAGCGTACACCCGATCGCGCGGGTCAGTACACCCCGACTGGCTTGTCGACCGCATCAGATATGACAGACTATCCCAGTCGCGCGTGCTGGTCGCCGCAAAAGCGTGAGGAAGCCACATCGCCGGCGCAGGGTACAAGCCCCTCCTCATCGCTGCGTCCGGGAGGACCGTCTCGCGCAGTAGCCGCAGGGCGCGACGGACGAGGTACCACGAGACTGTCTTGGAGCCGCACTGCATGATGGCTCCGTCGGAAATGCTGGAGCGTGCGAGCATAATCTCCTGCCAGATCCATAGACGCTGCCACCAGGCATGGTCCCAGAAGAGATGGCTCAGGGCGTCGCGCTTCTCAGGCGTGCAGGGGTAGCGTTGATACCATTCCGGGTGGTCTGCATCAGGGGCCCGGTAGCCACCACTTGGGGTAATCTCGAGCTGTCTGCCCATCCTCTCGAGTTCTTCAAGGGCCTCGTCGCTCGTGGGAGTTGCCGGGCCTAGCCAGGCGACAACACGGGGGCTGACGGCGTAGATGCTTCCCATTCGGGCAACGTGACGTCCTCGCTCGACCTTGTCGTACTGATTGATGCAGATGGCATCGATCCACAACGTACGAGGCTTGTCGATGTAGCGAAGGTGTCGAAGGGCCTTGGTGAGGTTCGGCTGCGCAGGCATTGTGAAAGGAGGTGTTTTGGTTTCAATGAAGATCGTCTCTTCAGGGTGACGCTCTCCCCAACAGTATGAGAGGGCCTCAAATTCGGGGAGGCTGTCGTCCAGGAGGACTTTTGCGTCAAAGTCAGAAGGGTCATAGGGATAGCTCGGGTCTGGGTGCGTCCATGACGACTGGGAACCGTCTGTCTTCCAGAAGAAAAGGCGTCCTTCGACCGTGAGCTCGGCCTTCCAGCCCTCTGGCAACGTCTTGCGCAGGGATATCAGGCTTTCCGAGTCGACGATGGGTGATGCCAGGTCCTGCTCGGGGATGGGGAGGTAGACATGCTGGAACTTGAGACGTATAGGGTCGTCGAAAGATCCGGGCAGGATGGTGGCCAGACGGATCTCTCCTTTTTCGAGGTCGAGTGACTCGTACTGGGGTCTTTAATTAGTCTGGACGACCGGTCGACGGGAACAGAGTGACACAAACCTCGATCGAGTGCAGGCTCATGCCCCCTTGGTCCGAGTCTGTTGTTGGCGACATTGTTCGCCGGCGGGATCAATGCTGCTTCAGTGTGTTCTTGTAGGAGAGGCTGGGATTCCCCGCGATGAATGTGAACTTGGATGAGAAACCGACGCCAGCCTTAAGTCTGTTAGAGTGACACGGGAGAAGTGGCGGGGTCGCCTGGGAGATGTCAGCTTGGAGAGGGGTCTCGCGAGCATCTTCAACCGAAGTTCCATTTCGCCCCCCTGACCCCTGTGTCTGCGCCACAACTGATGACAGCCATCGGCAAATCAGAACGAGCATCGTGAAGTGGATAAAGCCTCCCAGAGGTGGCTGGAGAATCAGGCCTCCAAATCCTCCGAGCCCCTTGCCGGCCCGGACTGTAGATACCCTAAGCCAAGTCCGACAGTGTAAGGCACTGGCAGGAGTGCCGAGGCCCAGGCGTGCTGCCATCTCAGGAGAGGAGGACACATTCGGCGCCCGCCAAGTGATCAACGAAGTAGCATTGGATGACTACCCGCCAACTTGGCAACTTGGCGTTGATGTCATGCCACCATCCGATTGACCGCTTCTGAGCTGCGCCTGGGCTGGCGCTGGCATGGTGTGTTGTCGGCAAACTGTACAAAGACCTCGCCCACATCGGCCTGGAGGAGCCATTCGCAATTCCAACCTGTTACCCCTGAGGCCATAATCCGTCGAAACATATCCCAAGGGCCCCGAAAACAAAGCACACACTCAGAAGCAGCATGCTGTTCTCTGCCATGGGACTCTCAAAGGATTCTGGAAGTCTTCCAGCCCGCCTACAAACGTAGGGCTGACGAACAGGCCGACGAGGCCGAACGGTCGACGAAAGCCCAAGACACACCGAAAGAACACACCAGCTCCGTCGTCTACAAACGGAAAAGTTTGCCAGAAGGCACTCTTGCCAGTCACAACGGGCCCCCGAAGGAAGAGGAAGTCAAAGTCAGCGCAGCCAATGCCCGCCTAGACACTTTGACGCACACCATGTACATGCCACGGTGAATCGAGCGTTGCACCGGAACCACTCACAAATACCCTTGACTCGCCTCGCTTGACATCGCATGGGGTTTGGAGGTCTTTCTACCTACTTCTACACGCGATTCCGACGCGAACTGGGGCATGAGACAGATCATCATCTCACGTTGCGGTCAAGATTGGTTAGAATGTTATGTATCCTCGAATCTCAACTTCAAACCCCTCCACAAACCACTGGCGCTTTGCCATTCCCAAAGTTTCCCAGTTGCTAGAGCAGGCCTCCATCACTCTCTTCCCATGGGCGTGTCTCCTCGATCGATTCGATCAACACCCGATGAGCAGTCGACCGCGGCGTGATACGGTGCTTGAATGGCAGCGGATGACTGACGATTCCTGGAGTGAATTTGACTTCCGGTGTGATCTCGACACCATTTTCAACGGCCTTCCCCATGTTGAAGACCGCCAAGGACTGCACGATGCTCAAGTACAGGGCGTTGTCTGCCAAGAGTCGTCCGGGGCACACGCGTCTCCCGAAACCGAAGACGAACTGGTTGGGGTCTGGGGCTATCGCTCGGCCCTCACCTTCCAGGAATCTCTCGGGCATGAACGCCATCGGATCTTCGTATACATCCGGATCGTGGGTAAAGTGCCTAGACTAAGTCAGCTGGCGGAATGGTCTTAGTCTCGTCTGGCCAGGCGACCATGAACTCACCATACGTTGGCCAAAACTATCGAGCCTTTCGGTATCGAATGCCCGGCGATGAAGTCTTCCTCGGTGCTTGTATGAGGCAGCGCCATTGGTGCCACGGGGTGCCATCGGAGAACCTCCTTGACAACTGCTTCAATGTATGGCAACGTCGGACGATCATCAAAGGTTGGCAAACGATCTGTGCCGACGACGCGATCGATCTCTTCCTGAGCTTTTATCTGGACATCTGGGAATAGTATCATGGCCAGGAAGAAGCATTCGATTGATGACACGGTCTGGTAGGTCAGTATTAGCGAATCTCGCGCGAATGGTGAGCAACTCACGGTGTCTGCACCCGCAACATACAGCGACATGGCGGACCACTTGTTCGTCCACTTTTCTTCATCTGTAGAGTCGCCCGCGTCCAAAAGTCTCGCCAGGAACGACTTGTCGTCCTTGCCCCGAGCCAGTTGCTGCTTGACAAAGGCATACGGCTTGTCGGCCACCTGGGTGAGCTCGGCCCCCCACTGACGTGCGTCCTTCTTGAATCCGGCTCCGGGAAGCCATTCCGGGAGATACCTCACTACAAAAGCTGGTAAGACGTTGTGAAAAGAGATGGGGATCGGTGGATGGGACACCTACAGATGGGGAGAATATCCACCATGAAGGCTCCAGGCACAGCAGCGCGAGCAAACTTGTCCATGGCATCGCCTGCCATGTCGATGAGAATATCGTGGCCGACCGATTCAGCCGTGTACCCGTAGGCGATCTTCAAGATCACCGACCCCGATGCTCTGATCAAGGTGTTTGTCAGTCGTTTCAACGACAAAGCCCCTTGGCCACTCTTTCAATGTGATGAACTTACCTCCGAATATGATCAAATAGATCGTCCGGCGATTGCAAAACATGCATCAAGAAATGGCCAACCTCTGCTTCCTGAAGATCATTGTACTGAGCGGCGGCGGGCTTGGAGCCAATAATACGGCTCATGTTCTTCCGATGAGCCCGGAACCTTGAGTTGTAAGGCGACAGCCCCAAGGAGTTCTCCCATCCCACCCTGGAATCATCAGCCCCGCGATCGAATACATCTGGTGATGGGACAACTCACATCTCCCCCGCAAAGATTTGCTTGGGCCTCGACGAGTGCCTCGCCGAACGCTTGTCCAAAAGCTCAAACGCAAGGTCTGCATCATTGATGATGACCAACCTCTGGCCAAAGATACTGACAGAGCTGAGGGGTCCTATCGGGAAGGTCAGCTTGCCCGCGAGACAAATGACGATGTGGCGGCCGCGCACGGCCGACCTGAGTACCAACCGTAAAGCTTCTTATGCTCCAACCAGTGGTGCGCCTCAAGGATGCCTGGGGTGGGCAAATCGTTGAGGTTCCCGAGCAGGGGGAGACCCTTCGGTCCCGGAGGAGGGGGCGGGAGACGGGACCGGTTTCTGGAGGCAAAGACAATGGCGCTGCCAGCCACGCCGAGGAGGACGAGAAACGCGACATGGCTGTCAGAGAAATTGAGACCTGCCATCTTGGTGCGTGGCAGGATGGGGGGAAAAGAAAATCAGAGACGTGCAGAACACGGGAGGACACCGACTCTCCCAGCCGAGGTGCGTGGGACTCAAGTAGGTGGATGATCTTGAAAATCGAGGGGCTTCCAATTGATGCGCGTATTCGACCCCCTGCCTCTGTAGTAGTTTTCGGTGCCGTCCTGCATGCGAGATGCGCGAGCGTAGCGCGGGAGATATCATCAGCAGCTTCAGGGGCCAATATGCGACTTGTGAACCTTCGTCCAGCTGGCAGGGCTCCCCCGTCATTGTGCCTCGCGAGTAAATGGAAAGCCCTGACTGGAAGCGAGTCTGATCGACAACCCCCACGATGTCACCATCCATTCCCTTGGGGCCTTCCGGCTGGCCAGGCCCATGCATGCTGACTTGTGTGTGGCCGATCCACTCCACCAAAGGCGGCATCGCGAGGAGGAAAACCCGGCTCTGGGGTTCAGCTTCTGATTTCTCATCCTACCGTCCCCTCGGCTACGGCGCAGCTTGGCGACGACCTGTCACTTGCGCCATATTTCCAGTGACACACTCAAAAGCCCAGCAACTCGCGCCGGCGCCGGAGGAGCGCCAGCTCCGTTTCACCAGCCTGCGTGTTGGGAAAAGAAACCTCTGGCTCAAGAGGTGTCGTCAATGGCGGGCCACGCCTTGATGCCACGGGTCGGCGGCACCCCCCTAACGCTGATCCTGCCGTGGCACGGCCAACCCCGCCCGCCCGAGACCCCTGTTCGGATGGCGCGCGGAAGCCTCCCCCGTCGCCGGAGGCTGCATTAGGGCATTAGGAGGAGGACCCGGCCGTCAGTTCTCGCTTCGTGAGGCCGTTTGGAGACGGAACTATGTTGAATCCTGGTTTATTGTTGCTTCTGATACGCTGAATGGCCTTCAAGGCAGAGCCAGGTTGAGCCATTCCAACCCCATTTGACGCGAGAGGACCCATTCTCGGGTCGGAACTTGATATCTCAGAGTCGACCCAGGAGAGACTTGAAGTCTGAGTCGGGGACTAGTACTCTCTTCTTCCGCAAACATCTTTATCCCTTCTTGGTGTCACTACCTTACTTTGCAGATATCAACCATAGCCTCAGACTTTTACATCATGAAAGCCTTTTTCTTCGCAAGCTTGGCTGCCCTCCTTCCCCTGATGGAGCTGGTGAATGCCCAGAACAATTTTCTGTTGTCTCTCCCAGCATGCTCGGTATGACAGTACTCCCAATCCTCCCATCTGCCCGGGCATTTCTAACTCTGAGACACTCCCAGATCCAATGCTTCGAATCGAACATCTCATTGTCATCTTGTTCTCCGACAGATATCCCTTGCCTATGTGGAGACGCCACGTTATTGGGTGCTGTGCAAACCTGTCAGGCCAGTAGCTGCACGGTCAGGGAGATTCTGAGTACGACCACCCATCAAGGCTTGGAGACATCTTGGCACAAGCCTGAACTACGTTGACGCAATGTAGCCTCTACAAATGTCACGCTCAACGCATGTGGCGTCCCACCTGGCGACCAGTCGACGAAGCTCATCGCCATCCCAGCAGCGTTCGGTTCGACTGTCATTGTCCTCGTCATCATCAGAGTGATCAGCCGCGTTTGGAGCAGCAACTTGAAGCTGGAGTGGGATGATTATCTTATCCTCGCCTCGGCGGTTGGTTCTCCAGAATCTCCTGTTGCATGGTTCTATGTTGATTGATCCCACAACAGGCTTTCGCAACTGTCCTCAACTCTCTTTGCTTCCCAAGTAAGTACTTCCAACTTCAACTCCATACCTAGCCATACTTACTTTGAAAGTGACTTTTTACGGCATGGGCAAGGATTTCTGGGCTATACCCCACGATGACATCGACAAAGTCCTCATGGTAAGCCCAGTCAAAGAAGCTGTCATTTTTCTTTACCCTTCTGACCTCATATTTTCCAGTATCTTTACCTCGCTATGATCCCTTACATGATCTCAGAGATGCTCGCGCAGCTGTCCCTGCTCGCATTCTATCTACGCGTCTTCGGAGGCTCCTCCAACTGGGTCAAGAGAGGCTCTTGGGTCCTGATATGCATATCTGCCTCCTTTGGCATTGCCAACACCTTCTCCATGATCTTCCAATGCACCCCCATCCCCTTCTTCTGGAAAAGCTGGAGAGGAGAAATGACCGGCAGCTGCATTAACATCAAACTCTTCTCGTGGGCCCGGGCATCCATCCAAATCGCCATGGATGCCTCCATTTTGTCTCTTCCGCTGCCCGCTTTGCTGCAGCTGCGCATGAACAAACGGAAGAAGCTGCAACTATTGGTCATGTTTGCGCTAGGATTTACGTCAGATCTGCCATTTCCATCCAATCATGGACAACCTCAGCTAACATCTCATCTAGCATCACTGTCATCAGCATCTTACGTCTTGAATCGCTGGTTCAGTTTGCGGCAACCCAGAATCCGACCTGTAAGTATAACGAGAGTTCCTTGTCACTGCTCAACTAACGTATAGATAGTGGACAACTCACCAGCCGTATACTGGAGTGTTTTGGAGTGCAACATGTTCATCATCTGCGCTTGTCTGCCTTCTCTTCGAGCTGTGCTCTCGCGTCTTGCACCAAAGATATTCGGCTGGTCTACCCTAGACAAAAGCTATGAGCATGAGGGTCCTTACATAGCAGAAGATGGCGTTAAGGGCTCTGCTGGTCCTGGTTCTAACTATCAAATGAGCAATATGGGCAGCTTGAGGAAAAGCAACCTCACTGTTCTGCCAGAGGAGCGAGCTGAGTCAGTCGATCCGTTGGTCCATCAACAAAGCCTCTACGGCTAGAAGGAGTCATATCAAATAGTCCGTGCCTGAGTACAGTAATGAAAAGATGACGAATATGAAGAAGTAATTCGAGTATATAAGCATGGCCCTCTAATCTGCGACAAGGTGCTCGATCCTTTCCATTCAGACATGTCCCTTGAAGTTGAGATCTTACATGTCGTCATCCTGGTAACTAAAAGAATCGAAGACAGATATGATACCCTGCCTCTGCAGCATAGTCGACTGTGACGCACTAAAAGAAGGGTCCCAAAAGAACTATGAGTGAGGTACGATCCGTGCTCTTGTAGTCCCATTTTCATATTTGACAAGGACCTCGCCAATTTGCTTGCGGATGCCCCCCGGAGTATCGAGTCCTGCTCTTGCACGGTCTACCAGTGTGTGATCCAGCTCGATGTAGAGCGGAACCAATGCGTCCTCTTTCCAAGGATGTACGTCTCGGATGCCACGAGTTCTTGAGATCTCGAGCGCCAGATATGGTGGTGAGAAGAACCATGGAAGCAGGGAACGCCAGCCATTGCCATCGAATAACGAGTGTGAGCTGAGTGGAAGCCATTGTTCCATTATATCTCGGATTGTACCGATAAGCGGGGGATGACTCTTCAAAAGGTGTCGGATTTGTCCGGACATCGTTTGTGAAACTGCGTGCAATCTTGTTGATGAGGTCGTCCATTTAATGGAAATGCTTGTGTATGATGAGACCATACAAGGGGAAGGATAGGCCGGAGGTGGAAAAACTCGGAACGCTCAAGCGCCTACCGTCTCTGAAGGCACCGTTCAGTTGGCTACTCATTGCAGGAACCCCAGTTGATCCTGTAACGTGAAACCTCTCCGAGGGGTCAGCATTTGATGAAGGTGGCAGGCCCGAGGCACTTGCGCCAACAACATCGTTCCATGTCTCGCTGACGGTGTCGGACATGACTCCCTGTTCCACACTGATATTACGAGCCTGTATGCAGTACCAGAGCCCGCAATGATACGCCCGGATGGCGGGTAACACATTGATGTTTTCGTCGGCTGTGAGGTTGTAATCCGACCCAATGGCTAGAATCTGACCTAGCCATAATATTCGCGCTGATTCATTGGCTGATCCTGGAAGCGGAAACTTTGGGAGTCCCTCCACTTGAGAGCCGCCACCACGTGTGCTGAAGTAGTTCACTGAGAAATTTGCATCAGCCTCAACCGGACATGGTCGGTATGAAGGTCTGAAAGGCTCTGCGGCGGAGAAACTGACGCCGCAATGCACTGGCTCTGTTCTGGTACGATCAATCTCAATATCTTCCGTTGCATTTCGGCAGGCGCCACAGACGCCGATGGTTGGAATGATGGGCCAACGACAACTGGTGGACGGGCAGGAGATGTTCAGATTTTCGACACGAGGGGACAGTATGGCCAGGTGAAATGCAAGGTGTGCCGACAGACCAAGGCCTTCGAGTCCTTTTCAGATGTTAACAGTGAACGAACTCTGGTCATGGATAGGTGGTATGTCGTAAGCTCACCTTCGGAAAAGGAAGACAAGGACTCGCCCTCCAAGGGTAATGTGCCGTTAGCGGCGACCTCCACTGCGCGTGGTACATTTCCCGGCGCCGCAACCTCGATATCGATCCGAATTGATATCAACTGCTGTGAAACAGCGCGAGTCCCATGGTTGCTATGGTCAATGCGCAACCAGCGCAGGCGATGTGTCTGTGTCCATGTTGTTAGTCAAACTGCAGTCACCAGACCGAGAATCTGCCTGCCAGATCCCGGTAAGATACTAGAAGAACTTACAGTCCTTTGAACTTTAGTAGCACATGCAAGCTACCCATAACACCCCTTGATGCAGCATCAAATACCGCAACCTTGTCGAGACTAGCAGTCTTTCCGCTCTTGGAAGCCCTTCCCAAGTGATTCCACTTCGACTGGGCGAGGTCGGCGGCAATAGTGACCATTAGAGCGGACCGACAGAAGGTGGAGAGGAGTGCGATGAGACCGTTGATGGTGATGACCTTGATGTTCCAAGAATCCTGAGGCTTCCCGTTGTAGAACCCCAAGACCACAATCTGCGCGATGAGGCATACTAACGCAAAGACGCAACCGAGGATTTCAGCGTACCACCATTCCCAGATGTCAGCCACGATCCACCATATAGTCGGCTGTGTAGTAGGCGAATGCTCAAAGGCTGTCGGGGACTCGGAGTGGCTCGGGTCTTCGGATCTATTGGTAGCGGTGGGAGCAGTATTAACCGTTGACTGTTGATCGGAGAGAAGAGGTGTCGACTCATTGAGATGTGCCACAGGCAAAAACTGCGAGCTGTAGGTCGCGATGGCGTCCTCTCTGGGCTGTCCATTAGTGTCTTGGCTCCGGGACTGGCTTGACGCGGCGATTTCAGGGCCTCTGCCCAGGCTGAGATCCCGCATTCCCATAACATGAGAGTCTCCCACGCGTCGTTCGTCTTGGTCAATAGGTGCCGCCATGACTCTCGTTGTAGAAGAGGGTTCGTGGACGGCGCAGTGAGCGCATTCCGTCTTCTTTTATTCTCCCATCTTACCAGGAAAAAGTAGGCAATCATTATTACCGCCCCGAAGGATCTAAATGCGCCTCGGTGGCAAGGCCGTGTAATATTAAACTTACACAACAATTTCGACTGCACCCACACGAGCTGAGTGAAGGGCCAATCAGTATTTATTGCAGCCGAGGACGGGTTAGATGGTACCAATCGCTAGGCTGATTTCGAATACCGAGCCTGACAGGACTCCGCCCCAAGGTGACACGACACAGGCATGCTTTGTGCCCCTTGGGATTATTAAAACCCTTCACCCGGCACTTGCTTATCTTTTTCATTACTCTTTCCGGGGCCTTAGGGTGTCGACAGCCCATTAGGGAGTGGCATGTCGAGGTCGCTTACCCTGCATGTGACCTTGCGGCGGCGTGATCACCTCGCTTCCCTGATTAGCACCGTGCTCTGCCGCCGAAGACATCAATGATACCGGCAGGGTCGCGGCGTCTCGTCGTCAAAATCAGTGGCTCAAATTCAGCATGCACAAACGTTCTGCTCACATCATCAACAGCCTCGTTGGCTCAGTGGTAAAGCGCATCACTAGTAATGATGAGATCACTGGTTCGATTCCAGTACGAGGCATCGTTCAAGATATTTCCTTTTTGCCTCAGTTAACCGCTCACTAGGTCCTAGTGTTTGCTATCCTACCGAAGCCGCAGAGGCCTGGCCTCGTCGAGGGTGCTGAGGCCGGTGATGTTGATGTTGTTGAGGAAGTGGAACATCGAGAGGCATCACTCCTCTCCCACGACAACCGCCCACTCATGGTCGACGGCCCCGTACTGCATGTCTTTGATACAGCCCGCAATCCTGCCAGCAAACGACCCAGTCCCGCCAACCTTGGCAGGCGACATGTCCAGATCCCGCCCCTTGTAGCGAATGGTCGACACGGGCGTGACGAAGAATGCCGTCCCACAGACGAAAGCCTCGACAACACGCCCCTCCTCCCACGCAGCCTCCACCTCGGGCATGGTGAACGCCCTCTCCTCCACCTCGATCTCCTTCCCGAGCCTCTCCCTTGCCAGCGCCAGGATGGAACCGCGCGTGACACCGGGCAGGATAATTTTGTCCTCCAACGGCGCCGTCACCAGCTTCAGGCCCGTGCTCTCCTGTATGACAGCCATAAAGTTGCTCGCCCCCGCCTCGGTGACGCGCTCCTCCGGACCAAAAAGCCACAGAACCTGATCATACCCCATCCCAATCGCCTCGTTCGCCATACGCAGCGACGTGCCATAGTTGGCACCGACCTTAGCCGACCCAAACCCGCCGGGCCAGGCACGCACGGCGTCGCTGGGGGAGCACCACAACCTCAGGCCGTGTTCGCGGGGTGCCGGACCGGGGCCGACCTCGCGCGAGTAATCGGGCCACGGGACCATCATGATGTACATTGTCGCTTCGGTGGGAATCTGAATTCCGAGCTGTCGTCCCGTGCCGATGATGGCGGGGCGGATGTAGATGAACCTCCCAGCAGCATCCTTGGGAAGCCAGCGGGGTGCGTCGACACGTAGAAGAGCCTTGATCAGGGCAATTAGCTCCTCGGTGTCAAATGTCGGGAGACATACGCGCTCGGCGGAGGTCATGAGCCGGCGGGCGTTGCAGTCGGGGCGGAAGAGGCGGAGTTGGCCGTCTTGGCCGCGGAAGGCTTTCATGCCCTCGAAGCAGGTGGTGGCATAGTTGAGGCAGGAGGCTGCCGGGGAAATGGAAAGGTCGGTAAAGGCGGAGAGGTGAGGTGCGTCCCAGCCGCGTTCGACGGTCCAGCGGCACGTCACCATGTGGTCGGAGCACATGTTTTGGGCCCATTGTTCGGGGGAGCCGGGGGCGGGGACGGGCCTTTTAATTTCAGAGCGGGTGATTGTGAGTTTGGAGGCGAGGAGGGGTACTTGGGCCTGGGGCCCGGGGTTCGAAGATGTGACTGTCATGGTGGTGGTGGTGTATTGTGTTCAGGGGCTGTCCAGGGGTTGTCTTCAGTGGCTGCTGGAGCTGCCTAGGGGTTGGGTTTCAGGGGCTCAACTGTAACTCCAGCGGATCAAACTTGAACTCCGTGCCAGACACTGGTCGTCTTTCATCGGGCAATGAACGCATAGCCTTTATACCATCCATATCACGACCTGATCAGTCCACGATGCTCTTCTGCCGACCTCGGACTTCTCCCCCATCGCTGATACGCCCTGGCGCGAGTCGTATCTTGGGCGCCGTGGAGCGTGGTGAGCCGCCACAGGGCCTAGCGGTGCCGCCTTGCGATGCGCCCATCCGACTTCATGGGCGGCTTCTTTCCTTTCAGTCACAAATCTTCTCGTCAAACGCGACGACCCCGACCACGCATATCGGCACCGCACTATCAACTGCCCATCTCAGAAGCAGAGAGATGACTCCGTCCAACCAGATCCCGCAGAGGGATTCTTGGGCACTGGATGGTGACGCCCTGCCGGATGCCACTGGCGACGTCGACATGGCCAGCATGTTTCCCGGCTCAACGATTTGGCCTCTCTCGTTGGACTTGGATGAGCACAATCTAGGCACCCCTCCTTCCGTTCCCATCACCCCCAGCTACATGCTGGACGGCTTATCTCCCGGCGATAATGTCGGCCAGCCTAGCTACCCCTACACGGACACTCGATCCTACACCGGTCTGTCCGACTCGTCCGTGGCATCAGCCGAGTCTATCGCCTCAGCACCTCGATGACGACGACGTCGAACCAGACAGACCTCCTTCCGCCCACCCGTGACCGACAAGAGACGGTACCAGTGCACATTCTGCACTGACAGCTTCAAAACACGACACGACTGGAAACGCCACGAGCGCACCCCTCCACCTCAGCCTCGATCGATGGCAGTGCCTACGCTTCGGCACCGTCACCGTCGACGCCTCCACCGGCGCCGTGTCCTGCGTCTTCTGTGGTATCCGGGACCCGTCGCCAGAACACCTCGAAACACACGCCTATGCCGCCTGCGCCTCTCGGCCCGGCGAAGACCGCGTCTTCTTCCGTAAAGACCACCTGCTGCAGCACCTCCGTCTCGTGCACAACGGATGCCGCCCTAACGAACGCATGACCGCCTGGGTCGTGGCCGTCGACAACGTCCGCTCCCGCCGCGGCTTCTGCGACGCCCGCATGGACAGCTGGGCCGCGCGGGAAAAGCGTGTGGTCGGCAAGACATGCGCGAGTGGATGGGCGACCGCGGCTTCGACCCAGACGTCGAGGCCAGCGTCCGCGACGACATGCCCGCCTACATGATCGCCCATCAACACGAGACGATGGAGCCGTTCTCTGCTTCGCGGCCGGACCATCGCGTCCAAGGCAATGCCGACGATGTCAACAACGGCACACCCGAAACCAGTCTCCCGGCGTCGAGCCCCAGCGGCCACTCGCCACGGCACGTCGAGCGTGTACTTCTGGCGTACATTGCCGCCGAGATCCGGCAGAGCCGGGTGCCGACCGACGAGCAGATCCGGACGAGGATGGGTATCGCCATGTACGCCCCGAGTACGACGGGTGGGAGCACACGTGGGCCGACGATCCGCAGTGGCTCGGGCAGCTGCGGAAGAAGGCGGGGCTGATCAGCTTGCCGCTGAGCCAGGGGAAGAACGCCTTTGTCGGGCTGGATGCGCTTGTTGTGGGGGATGAGGGCGAGGCGAGAGACTGAGGTGTGGAATGGATATGGAGTCATGACGACGGAACCCCCGCACATCAGTCGAAGGGCGGCTGCGGGGTTTCAGGGCGCATCTGGCCGCTTATCATCGGGGTCGGCGCCCTGAGACCCGGGATTTGCAGGGCGTACGCCCTGGAACATCCGATCCCGGCGCGGGGCTTCGGCGGCAAACTTGAACTAACTTGTGCTGAAAGCCAGAGTTCACCGACGACATGAGCCTCAAGTCATCGGCTTCAGGTACACGACATCCCAACGACATCCCACGACAATACAACTCGCATCTCCAACATGTCTCCTCGCGAAGCACAAGCCGTCACCCAGCAGGGCCAGTCTCTGACCGTCGAGACCGTCACCCTACCCCCCCTCGAGGACCACCAGGTTTACGTCAAAGTCGAAATCGCCGCCTTCAACCCCACAGACCGCCTCGCCTTCGACCTCAATGCATTTGGCGACTGTGCCGTCCTGGGCTGCGATTTTGTTGGCACTGTCGTCGAGGCACATTTTAGTGTGAAGGGCCTTAATGTCGGTGACCGCGTAGCCGCGCTGGTCTGGGGTGGCGAGGTCAAGGGGCTCGGGGCCTACTCGTCATACTGCGTCGCCGATGAGCGCCTGTCCTTCAAGGTCCCAGACAGCATCTCTCCTCCCTCCGCCGCGGCAGTAGCCCTGGCTGCCAACACGGCCTATCTCGCCCTCTTCTCCAACCGATCGCTTGGCCTACCAAAGGCAGCAAGCCCCGGTCAATCGCTCCTCATCTGGGGCGGCAGCTGTACGATATCATCTGCCACTCCCGTCCCGCTGTCGCTGACTTCATTCCAGCCATCGTCGGTTACTTCGCCATCCAGCTCGCCAAACTCCACGGATACACCGTGTGCACAACATGCAGCCCGCGCAACTTTGACATCGTCAAAAAGGCCGGCGCCAACCACGTCTTTGACTATGCCGACCCGGACGTGGTCTCCAAAATTCGCGCCGCCGTGCCCGACCTGGGCAGCATCTTTGACAGCATTGGAAACGCATCGTCCTCCGTGACGGCTGCATCTGCCCTCAAGGACAGTAATGGGGCTCTCTGCACGGTGAGGCCCGGCAAGGCCAACACGCAGGATATTCCCAGCACCGTTTGTGTCTCGGATGTTTTTGTGTTTACAGCATTTCCGAAGCCTCACTCGTACCGAAGCGCGGTACACTGGCCGGTGAGTCATTTATACCATTCATTTAGACACGCAGGTGCTGATTCTTTGTGTTCCAGATCATCATGGAGGACCACGAGCTCAGCGTAGAGCTGTATAAGAGGCTGCCAGGGCTATTGGAGGAGGGCAAGATCGTGCTGCCGCCGGTCAAGAGTATGGGGAAGCTGAGGCCGGAAGCGCTTCGGGATGTCATGGAGCTCAACCGCGCTGGAAAGGTCTCGTTTGAGAAGCTGTACTTTGAAGTTGAGTTGGGCTCTTGAAAGTGGACTACGTTCCGCAAGGGTGCACAAGATACCATAGAGCGCAATTCACGTCCGAAAAGGCCATTTCCGTCGTCGCGTCACCTATGAACCCATCATTGAAGGCAAACTGTTTCACGTTCCAAGTCGTCTGCGCCCCAGCAGGCACGCTCCATCACTCCGACTACCCAGCTACACCTCCGCCCAGATATTCGTTCATTCCTTGAGACACAGGCCATACGGCAACTGAACGATTCCGCAGTCTTGGGCGTGCGCCCATGTTTGCGCCCATGACAAATCGCGGGGTTACGCCCAAGTCACGCAGGGTTACGCCCTGAGCAAACGCATCAGCGCCCATGCCCGCACCCAAGGGCGTACAACGCCCTGCGAAGCTCGGCGAGGCGCAGATGAGACTGATTGGGACGAAAATACAACCTGGGGTTGCTAGATAAGAACATGCATAGAGAGCCACTTGACGCTTCTTGACATCTCCAAGCATCTCATTCAAAACACAATCTTTTCCCAAGGACCGACTTTCAAGTCCTCCACAACTCATAAAAAAACATATCCCATACTCAAGCAGCCATGGTCGTCTACGTCATCTGCCAAATGTCCGTCTTCGACCCGAAGACCTACCGCAAATACACGGATCTCACTCCTCCCACTCTCAAAAAGTACGGCGGCCGCTTCTTGACGCGGGGTGACCCCGTCTCCACCATCGAGGGCGAGGAGTACAAGGGACGCCTGGTCATCCTCGAGTTCCCGAGCAAAGAGGCTGCCAAGCAGTGGCACGAGGACCCAAAATATGTCGCTGCCATGAAGAACCGTCTCGCCGCGTCGACGGACAACAGGGTTTGGGTACAGGAGGGGCTCGAGAACACGACGGACCCGGATCCGAAGGTGGAGAGCATCTACCGGAGTATACAAGTTTCGGGAAAATCAAGTTTGGGACAGGCGACCTCAGCACATAGGCCAGGTATGGCGTGGGCCGCGCTGATCTGCAGGAGGACACTGGAGGCTGGAGCATTAACATTATGAAGTTTATCCATCTGGGTCTAAAACGCACCCGCTACTTACATGTATGTACAAATGAACATGGTTGAAGTGGGCCACTACTATGATACCATCGAGCCCGCCCTCGACTGGACTCGATCAGAGACTGACGCGGAAGAACTTGGCCACGGATGGAACGCCAGCTTCATCAATGGCGAAGATCATCCAGTACCCTGGAGTGGCAATTCCAGCATCATCCGGCACCGTGACGGAGTAATCAAAAGCACCGACCCCAGCTGCCGCCTCAAGAGGAATCCGACGCTGATCGGTGTTGACCGCGTGAGTAACAGTGCTAGTCCGGATCATCGAGAAGCGGTACTTGGCCGCGCTCTCCATGGAAACAACGATGCTTTCTCCAGGCTTGACCGTGTCCACGGACAGTGCCTTGATTGTAGGGCGCGGCGCAGGCGTCGTGCCGTCGGCGAGGAACAGGTAGGGAGGCGAGAAGAACTGCCCATCAAAGTGGTTCGCCGCACATCCAGCACCACACAGACCGCCGCCACCGGAGAAAACAGTGCCATCGGGCATGAGGAGGGCCGTGGAGTGGTAGTTACGGGGCACGGTGTGAGCGCGAAGGACGCTGAAGGCCTTGGTCTCAGGGTCCCAAATCTCGGGGAAAAGCTGAGGGTTGTTGTCGCTGAAGAGTTGCATCCGGCTCTGGCCGCCGACGATGAACACCTTTCCGTCGGGGAGGACGACGCCGTTGGCGAAGCCACGGTTGTACTGGGCGTTACCGACTTTCTCGACCGAAACGGCACCGCCGGTCTCGCCGATGGTGAGAACGTGGGCGTTGGAAGTTGAAGCCACACCATCGTAGGCCGGACCTCCGCCCATGGTAAGGATCTTGCCGGCAAGGGCGTCATACATGACGAAGACGCCACACATAGAATCGGCATCTTGGCCGCGCAGACCGGCTTGCTTGGTGGCACCGTTGCCCTTGGTGTCAAACCAGTTCATCATCTTGCTCGGCCCGGCTTGAAGGACGAAGCCATCCTTCCACCCGAAGAGCCAGGCGTGGCTGTCGGGGAAGAGGCCTCGAGCCATGACGAGAGGGGTGACGGGGCATCCAGGCAGCTTGGACCACTGGTTGCTCTTGGGGTCGTAGATTTCGCCGTCTCGCCTTCCGGCGCCGGTGAAGGAGCCACCGATGGTGAACACCTTGCCGTCCGAGGTGAGGCAGCTGGACTGGTAACCGCGGGCAATCTTCATGTCGGCAGCACCAGTCCACTTGTTCGTGGCGGGGTCGAAAATGCTCGTCTTAGCGGCGGTAGAGCCTCCCGTGACGATCATCCGGCCGTCAGCGTCCATGGTGATGCCGGGGCAGAACATGTCGTGCTTTGTATCCTCAATAATGGCCTGGCTGACGTTTCCGGTGCTGGCGCCGTACGTTGAGGTGTAGGTCTTTCCGTTTCCGGCAGCAGTCCAACGGTTCCTGGGGAAGAGAAGTCAGTCCAGAGTTCGGAGAGGGATCAGCAGATGTACTTACGGCCATCCAGATGTCCATGCGAGAAGGTCTCCAGTGTTGGGAATTAGGCCGATGGCAACAGGAATGACCGGGAACTGGACAAGAGGACTCCACTGGCCGATGCTCTTGAAGGTCGAGGTGTCCAGCTCGTAGTGGTTGAACAAGTTTGTTCCACCACAGAAGGCGCCCTTGTCGCCCAAGCAGGCCGTCTTGCACTGAGTGTCGTCGACCTTTGTCGCAGCAGGGAGGAGGGTGTCGCCACAATTGCAGTACCGGCCTGCCTCGACGCCGAAGAATTTCGTCTGGTAGAGCGAACAGTGATCCCTGCACATGGGGATGGTCATCTTGGCGTTGTTCATGATGGGGTAGGCCTCGACGTAGCCCTTCTTGCCGGCGCCAGCGTTCTTGTGGCAGCCGCGGGGGATGGCGTTTGTTGGGACTTCGGCTGCTGTGAGCATCTTCGAGGGCCCGTAGACGTTCAGGCGAAGGGCGGCGCCGCAGAACTGGCTCTTGTCACCGGGGCAAGGTGTGTTGCACTCGGTGAGGGGGACACCGGTGGACATGCCGGTCGTGAGCTCGTTGCCACAGTAGCAATCATTGCCCCTGCTGAGTCCGTAGACGGTGGACTTGGGGAACTTGTCCTTACAAAAGGTTGCGCAGGCGGCAGGGCTCATGGTGGTGGAAGTGGTTGTCTGGGGTCCGGTGGTGGGTGCCAGGGCAGCGCCCCTCCTGGTTTCCCGGAAGCAGCCCAGGAAGACAGGAGGGTCAGCCTGTTCGACGGCGTCGGGGATTTTGTAATCGGCCGACTGCTCCTGGGTCAGGGCAGGGACGGAGAGAAGAAGAACGGCAAGTGCTGCATGTTTGAACGAGAGAAAGCCCATGTTCGTCCTTGAAGCGAGTGTAGGGGAGAACTGGGTGATGGTATTGGGGTTTGAAAGCGAGAGTAAAGGACCCGTCAAGTCGGTTGAGAAGACATTTGTGCCGAGGTCGAAGGGAAGATGGGAGGGTACTTATCCATCTCACGATACTTGCTCAGCCATGGCTAGAGGTAGAAGTGCTCCCTGGGCTGCTGGGCAGCTTATCAGTCAGGCGACGGTCGGCCGACATCTCAGACCCCTTTTCGTTCGTATTGCTCGGGGGGCTAACAGACGGTGAACCTTTTTTTGGGTAGCGTACCGCCCATTCTGGACTCTCACCGACGCCCTGGCGCCAGATTGACCTGCGCTAGCTCGGCAGTGCCCGGGCGGAGGGTGCTAGTTTAGCGAGAGGAAGAGGCGACGCCAAGATCCCCGCGATCTGACCACAGGCCCTATGTTCAGGTGAAGGGTCGTGGTGAAACGAGAGGATGTAAGCGAGGACGTTTGCTCGGACGACATGATGATAGCGGGAATCCTAACCTTCTGCCCATGTGGATTGATCTCAGATGGGGTATCGGTGCTGATAGAAATGGCCTGGAGGATGGTGTTGTGGCGAAGATCGACCGACCAAAGTCGGGGCCGTTCACGGGCAGTGCCTCCAGGCCCCAGAATGTCAGTGCGCCGGACAGGACCAGGGCCGCCCCTATTTCACTGCAATTTTGACGGCACTCGGCAGCTGGCAGCGCCTCCATATCTGAGGTGAGCCGTGAAACGAACTTAACGCGCTGCAGGGATCACGCCCAGTGACATGCCAGTGAATTTCGATCCAGACGCGTCGTCAGCGACCAGTTCGCTCTTTTCCTCCTCACCTTGAACCGAGCCCACGGGCCTCCATTTGCCTCTCAAGCCATAATTTCACACGCAACGGCAAGCCGAATCATCGTAGACAACTGGAACCAAGTCCCTCTGACTGGCCCCAAGCAACAATCGGCGCGATGAACCAGAACCCATCACCCCTGGATCGGAATGGCAAGCGGCCCGCCGATGACGCTCATCCACCGATGCCACACCCCTCGATGAGGCAGCAAGCCAACGGAGGGTCCCATCACGATGGCGGACCGCACTCGTTCCGGCAGTCTTCAGTTCGCGCCCATGGCGCCCATGTCGGCACCAGTTCAGCAGCAGCAGATGGGCTACGGCAGCCCGTATCCCTACTATCCCGGTGGCAACGACCAAGGCGCTCCTCCGCCCTACCTGTTGGACCCACAGACGCAAGTGGCCATAATAGCCAATATCGACCAACTCTCCCCACTCATGATCAAGGCCCTCCTTATCAGCGCAGCCCTAGGCAGCCAAGCTATTGCCAACCAGGTGCACTCTGCCTTTCTGCAAGAGACCAACGCCAACAATAGCCTTTCTCGGCAGCCCCCGCCCAGCAATCCTCAGCAGGCCCCAGCCTCGACCGGCTTCACCCCGGGACCCTCGCGAGCACACACCGGCCAGAGCACCTGGCCCTCACATTCTCCCCCGGCCTCCCTCGCCCTTGACAGTGCCACCACAGGGGCCAGCAACACCCGCACGGGATCCATCGGCAGTGCCAGCTTCAGTGACGCTGCAGCCGGCTCCTCGAGACCCAGCTCCAACAACAGCAGCCGAGGGAGCTTGAATCCCAGAACCTCCATCACGCCCAGCGCGAGGGCCACCTTAAACATCAACACCCCCGCAAGAGCAACACCAAGAGTTGACTACCGCTACGAGCTCGACCCCATCGTCGTCGGCCAACGACCCAACCGCCAGAGCGCCTCTACCGTGCCCATTCCTCCAGCTCAGCCCGTTGGCGGCCGCAAAAACGCCAAGAAGAACCCCACCTTTACCCAGTACAGCGACTTGTCTTGGAAAACCATCAGCCGCTACGGACATCTTAGCGAAGGAGGGCAATGGGGCAAGATTATCCCTGTCTACAAGGTCGTCGAAAAGCTGTTCAACAAGATTGCCGACTCAGTCGAGCCCGACTCCAACTACGATGTCAAGTTCCAGGCTCTAGATGCCATGCTCAACATCTGGGACCACTGCTTCGCTCTCCAGGGAAGTGTGATCAGCAAAGACCTCAGAGACTCTGCCCATGATTGGCTGCCCCAGTTCATCAAGGTTCTCGACATGGCAACACCGGAGGACTTGTGGCGTCTTGCCAACGAGGAGTACCCAACTGAACCCTCGATGATATTCTTCGAGAGCGCCCTGGCGACTATCACGTTGGCCAAGAGCTTCTGTGTACCACCAACGGAGCAGCTCTTCGATGTCATAGACCCAGTGACAGCCTGTTTCCAAACAGTCGGGCCGCCACCCCCAGGAGGCACGAGGGATGAGCCGCTTGTCTTGGATTAGGGTAGATGTCGTCCTTGGAGGAGGGTGCGCGCGGACTCATGCAAAAATACACGGCACCGCAGCCTTCGACTTTGTAGAGTAGATCGGGACATCACTCAAGGGCAGGTGCATAGCAAAAAAGAACCCTTCATATTCGTCGTTCCAACGTCATCCAAGCACATACGACCACACCCATTGGAAAATACGGGATCCCGTCTGCTCTCCCATAGTCAAGCCAATGAGGGCTGGATTAGTAGTTGGGTCGGTGACGACCAGCGAATACCCGGTGTCGTATGTATTTTTGCTTGTGTGATGCACTAATTCTGTTATTGCCGCAGCCCTGGTCTCGGATCGGGTTTGTTTGTGTCTGGTGAAAGCTGACAGAAAGGGAAGGATGGGAAGAGGGAGTCAAGTCTCGCGACAACCCCCAGAATCCGGAAGAAGTGGTTCACCCGGACAATTTGCTACAGGGCCTGATTGTTCGATTAAACTCATGCGGTATGTTATCCATCCAGTCGCCAACCCATCAACCAGCACCCGAGCACCCGCCTTCATTCAACCCTTACATCTTCTCGGGCTCTTTCTCCCTCGTCTCCTCCAGGATCTTGCGCAGTGCGGTATCGTTACGCGGCACAAACACGGCGCGGTACCTCCGCGGCAGAGCCACAAGGCTCGTTGGGTCGGCATTTCCCTTGATCGGGTCCGACTCAAACTCGTCATGCCTGACAATCTTGAAGCTGTTGATCATGCGCATGTAGATCATGTACAGCTCCCTATTTGCGAGGAGCGAACCGGCACACATGCGGTAGCCCACGCCATAGGTGAACATAGGGGCATCCGGCTGCTCCAACCAACGCTCAGGCCTGAAGGCCTCGGGATCGGACCACACCTGGTCATCTGCGAAGGAAGAGATTAGCTCGTGTTAGCAAATTTGGAGACCATCTGTGTCACCCATGTTGCAAGCCCAAGCATTGAGGAACAGAGTCGTGCCCTTGGGAATGGTGATTCCGTTGTACGCGACGTCTCTTACCGTACTCCTCGGCAAGGCCAGCCTGAGAACGGTGAAGTAGCGGAGCGATTCGCGGACAAGTGCGACGATGTACGGGCACTTCTGGTCATCTTCGGCGTCGCACAAGGGCTGGTCATCGCCAAAGAATGCCCGGATCTCCTTGACAGCCTTCTCTTGAACCTCGGGGTGGTGAACCAGCAGGCCGATAAACCAAGCCACGAGCGTCGTCAGTGTATCAAGACCGCCAGACAGCATGGTCAGACTGATAGAAGTGAGCTCCTCACTGTTCAGCTTCGCCTCCTCGTCGAGCATGATGTTTGCCTGAATGCAGGGCTTGTACGTGCCGTCCTTGAGGCGTTGATCCAGGTCGCGATTGAGAGCTGTGAGATAGACATCGCGACGGTGGCGCATCTCGCGAGCCTTGGCAGAGTGTGGGTTGAAGGGGTTGAGGCGGAGGAGGGGCACGTAGTCTTGGTAGTTGCCCGTCGTGGATCGGAAGCGGCTGACCTCTTCCTCGACGTGGGTGATCTCCTCGAAGAGATTGCCGCGGTTGCTCATCCGCACGCCCCAGTTGAGGGTCAGAGCGAGGGAAAGGGAGAGACGCTGGATCATGGGCATGGGGTCGATGGCCACCTGGCCAGCCTTGCCGTCGGTGTAAAGCTCATCGATGAAGTCCCTTGTTTCCACGTCGAGCAGTGGGACGTACGTCTGGACTGAGGGGCGGTTCAGGGCGGACGCGGCTCCCTTTCTCCTCCTCTTGAGCGATTCACTGTACGGCGAGGTTCCGATAGTAGTACCCGCGGTACTTGAGACAACCTATGCCCCGACTTAGTATGAGGTCATGCGCGGGTCGTTGCCCAACTCACCTTGTGGAATGTGTACGTCTCGGGTCGCGAGCTCAGTGCTTGCGAATTCTGTCCAAAGAGTACTTTGGCCGCGGCGGCCGAGTTGACGATGACGATGGGGACATTTCCAAGCTGGACTTGGTACACCGCGCCGAACTTTTTCGCCCAGTCACGGTATTGCTCGGCGGCGTTGCTTCGAATGTCCCATAGATTACCGATCAGAGGGAGCCCCCGCGGACCTCCCATGTTCTTTATCCGCGCATTGCTGCGGATGAACTCGTTTGCGACAACGTAGATGATGGGTACCGCGACGAGTGATATCGCGATGGCCGCCACCACGTTCTCCTGGGCCTGGTGGCCGAGGGCTGAAAAGACACCAATGATGGCCATGCCGGTGGTGGAAATCCGGTGAGCGAAGAAGGAATTGATTGAAGACAGAAGGTGATGAGTAGGAGGAAGTGATGACAATGGAGGTTGAAGTTGGAGGTAAGACATGTCCTCCCCGGATATATCAAGGCCAGCACATCCCCCCACGGAATTTCCGGTTTCGTTCCCGGATAGAAACCCATGCAATGAGCCGCAAATCACCTCATCTGACCAGTCAAACTCGTCACAGCATCGCAACTTAGTCAGAGCATCCGTTGAGAGGTGCATCCAGAGCATCTGCAGCCACCTTCCGCGGCCCCGGGTCGTAACCGGCAGCTATCCCAACCCCGCATTGGCATGAAGATGAACGTTGCGGGGTAAGGAACGCTCGGAACCTGTGGTGCTGGGGATCGCGAGGTGTGTCTCGGAAGCGCCTGAGTCGGAAGCTCGGAACATCGTTTGACGGTCCTGGGGTGAGACACGGTGGCAGCCACTGCATTGCCCTGAAGAGGGCCTCGTGACAGCCTGCCTATCGGAATGGTTGTATTGCATTGTAAGTCGCATCGGATGACCAATCCTAGGTCAAACGGGAGGAAGCGAATATCCAGTCCTGTCAACTGGCACTGTGCATCTGATGGCGGGCGGGAGGTCTAGGCCTTGACAGCATGAAGGAACTGACTCCAAGACGACGTGATCAGCCAAGCTTGAGGTCAGCATCGTGACATTCACTTCTTCATCGACGGCTTACATGTCAACCTAAGTCCTGTTCAGGCGAGTACTCGTAGAAAACTTCAATTGATATGCGATGCAATAGGATTTAAGGACGTGGCGATCATAACATCTCCGAATCGCGATTTCCTCCGCGCAGACGTCTAACCGCGCAGCACAAATATTCCATCCTTCGTCAATTCATAATAACTCAATCCTCTTTTCTCATTTTCTCAGTTGCAGCACCCATTCGTAGCCTTGGACCCAATATCCTTGTCTGACGGCACATCAATCGCCGGATTCCTCGTGAAGAAGTCCGACGGGGTGATGTTCAGCTGCATAATTTCAACAGGCCTGTAGAACCATCACATCAGCATTTGCAATCATTTGTCCCTGGCATCCAGAAAACTCACATGACGGGCCAGTCCTCAATCCTGGGGTTGTGCGTGAGACCAAAGACACTCCAGACAACGACATCCTCGTTGAGAACGTCATCATTCCGAGCAGCGGCGTCGGCAACACCGTCAATTTCGCGCTTGCTCATCAACGTGTAGCGGCCACCGGCGTACAGCTCCTCGTCCCTGTACTTTGTGACCCAGAGGTGGTGCTTGGCGAAGAGCGCACGCTTCGCCTGCGTGCTGCCCGGGTCGGCGAGCAGTGGCTGCGTCGCCGGCGGGGTGATCTTGTAAGAAACAGGCTTGCCGCTGATAGGGTTGAGCTTGTTGGTGTTCTGAATTTTGAAGACACGGTTGTTGAACGGCGCAGCGTCGAGACCAACGGACGTGGTGATAGGCGTCTGGCGCACTTCGTAGAAGTTGCCGTTGGGGTTGGTGCGCTTGTCCATACGGACGGGGAGACTCTCCTCCTGCACCACGGTGTTTTGGTGTCCGTCAATAGCGGGGTCAATGCGGACGCAGAAGACGTGCTGGTGGTTCTGTGCGAGGGCTCCTGGGCTGACGACGTTGCCCCAGGGTGCCGTCTTGCCTGGGTCAATGTTGACGACAGAGACGATGCCGGTTGCGCGAGACTCCACGGTGATGCCGGCTGCCTGGTCGAACTTGAAGTTGAAGACGTATTCGTAGTTGGCGAGGGTGATGATGAACTGAAGGACAAGCTCGCGACGTCTGGTAACAACAGCGCGGCCGGTGCGCCAGTTGGTGTGTTTCCAGCCGATGCCGTTGTCCTGTTCATGGAGGCAAATGACGTTCTTCGTCGGCTGGGCGGTGCCCGAAGCGTCGGTCAGGACACCGTCAAAATACTGGCCGTTTAGCTTTCATCCCATTTAAGTTAGATATTCGGGACAACATGTGCTGACCTTGATGACGCCGAGACAATCGCATCCAAGGGTCAAGTTGTTGACAGCGTTGCCCAGACCTCCGTCGCCAAAGTCAAAGGCCTGTTTTCGGTGGAAGGGAGCTCGAGGGTCGGCATAGGGGACAGTCTAAAGGCTGTTAGAAGTGGGAACGAAGACCCTATTTATCCGGAAGCAAACTTACCATGTCGCTCATGCTCAGTCTGTACAAAACGCTCCGTCCTTCGAACCTAATGTCGTGAATGACGGCTCCTTCCCGCGGGTTGAAAGTAGCACGCATGCTCCATTTCTGCCACTTGATCAAGTTGCCATCAGTCACCGAGAAACTAGGACCATCAGGCTGAACCACAGTCAACGGCTTCAGATCGTCTCTCGTGCCCCCAGGAAGCATCTCTGGGACGTATTCCGCCGCCGCACAGTGCTCCAGCACAGCAGGCTTGTGCGTCTTGCCCGACAGGGGATCGCCCTTGCCGCCGGTTGCCAGCTCATCGATGCGCACAATCTTTTTGGTCCGGGCATCCATGACGGGGATGAGGGGCAGGGGGAAAGCGTAGAAGTTGGTGTCGGGGTTGCCGCTGGAGGTATCTCGTGCGAAGATGAGTGCCTGGAAATAGCGGTTCTCTCCGTCATCTGACTCTGGGGCTCCGTAGGGCCATGGTTCGACCACAACTTCGAACTTGTCAGGCAGCTCGATTTCTTTGATCTTGTCTTGAAACTGTGTTGATTCTTTGCACGCTTGAGCGAGGTCATCGAACTCGGCCCTGATGGGAAACGCGTCAGTGGTGAGGGAGCCATGGCCTGAGGGATGCTGCTCACAGAATCAAGCTTGCTTGATGCTTCGTATCAACAGCCTTGCTGCCGACTACTTTGCCCTGCCTCAGGTCCACGATCGACTCGTGGTACTCTGCAGACTTCTTGCCGCCAATGACATCGTAGGAGACCTGTGCCGTGCGAACAGGGCGTGGCGTGTCTGCCGTCACCTTGCCGGCGTGCTCGAGGTCGAGGAAGGCAACAACTTCGGCCTTGGGAGGCTCCAGGAGGTAAATAAGGCGGAATTGGAGCACGCTTCCCTCGTGTGCTGCCAGAACGGCATCTCGCGCCGCATTGGTCTCCTCGACGTTCAAGGCGGACAGGGGGTGTGGGATTGAAGCCATGGTGATGTGATGGTAGAGGACAGTTCACAAACGCGACAAGTGTGGTGAGCTGCTGAGGGGATGCGCAAAGAAATGAAGAGGAAGGCCGGACTGGAGCCTAATAAACCAGCTTCTTTCCATCCGGAGCTTCATGACCACCAGCTTCGAGATCGACCCCTCGCCATCAACGAGTCAGTCGAACCTGGCACCGTCGATAGGATGCCTAGGATTAATACGTGATTCGCCCTTTGTTCCGGCTCTTGATCTGCACAGAAGCGGGGTGCGTCTGGGCCTCGCGGCATGTTGGCGGGGGGGCCAAGATATCTCGGAAGCGCGGAACCTCCCTATCGCCTTCCGAGCACTGCTACACCACCACCAGCGCCAGGGTCACGACTCATGCGTTTGTCCCTGCCGATTACCCCGGACTCCGTGCACGCGGCCGCTTATCTCTCCAGTTGCATCTGGCCAATCGGCGACGCGATGATACAGCGTCGGTATCAAGATGCCTGACCGGTCGTGACCATCTGCACGTCGTGTCCGTCGACTGCCATTTCAGGGGCGTCGACTACATCTACTGCCGCTCCATCCCCATCATGAGTCGTCTCTGACACCATCATACACGCAATAGCATCTTGAGATCTTCCTTCATCGTACCATCTGGAGTGGTAATAGCGCCATCACAACAACCCTCGAGCCATGTCCGGTCCGACCCCAGCGCCTGCGGACTACGCGAAGAAGATGGAAGACCCGGGGATGGACAAGGTCATGTCCACGCACTTTGGAAATGGCGACGAGGCGCGACTGGCGCAGCTCGGCCATGCCCAGGAGCTTGAGCGGCGCTTCTCGCTGCTGCCGCTGATCTCTCTATGCGTCTGCCTCATGGCAACCTGGGAGGCCTTGTCCACGGTTATTGCCGCGGGCTTGATCGGCGGAGGAGCCCCTTGTCTCTTCTACAACTAGTATGTTATCATGTTTTAGGGAAATTACTTTGCGCCATGGCATCTGACAGTCTACCAGCGTCTTGTCCTTTCTCTGCACCGTCTGCATTGCTTCTTCGCTGGCCGAGATTGCATCCATCTACCCAACTGCCGGAGGTAGGCTCCTGAATTTTCCTTCATCAATTATCCCCATCCGCTAACATCAATCTTTGCAGGCCAATACCACTGGGTCGCCGCCCTGTCTCCTGAATCCTCCCGCTCCAGCGTCTCCTTCATGACAGGATGGATCTCCGTTGGCGGACAGACCATCCTGACAGCCTCGGCCGCTTTTGCAGCCGGCCTACAGCTCCAGTCCTTGATCATTCTCAACGATGACAGCTACGTCCCGCAGAGGTGGCAGGGCATGCTCTTCTACTGGGCTATCCTCATCTACGCTATGGTCATGAATATCTGGGGTTCCAAGGCTCTGCCGCACGCCAACCTCATCTCAGGCGTCATTCATGTCACCGCTTTTGTCGCCATTCTCATCGTTCTTGGCGTCATGTCTGAGAAGAACACAGCCTCTTTCGTGTTCACCGAGTTTGTCAACAACAGTGGATGGTCGAGCGACGGGGTTTCCTGGCTCGTCGGCCTGCTCAGCGCAGTCTATCCGTTCCTCGGGTAAGCAAAGTTACATCTCCTCCTTGACGCATCAACCACTAACCCCTTGCCCAGATATGACGCCGCGTGTCATTTGGCCGAGGAGCTCCCCGACGCCAGCCGCAATGTCCCTCTTGCCATGGTTGGCAGCGTCGTCATCAACGGCCTCATGGGCCTAGCATATGTCATTGTGCTCCTCTTCTCCACCGGCCCGCTCGAGTCGCTCCTCACCACTCCCACTGGCTTCCCTTTCATGCAAATCTACCTCGATGTCACAAAGTCTCGAGCCGGCGCCACGGTTATGTCCCTCTTGCTCATTCTTATTGCCATTGCCGCCACCGTCGCAGGCGTCACGTCGACTTCGAGAACCCTCTGGGCCTTTGCCCGTGACAAGGCTACCCCCTATGACCACTACTTCAGCTTCGTCAACAAGCAGCACCACATCCCGGTCCGCGCCGTCGTTCTCGTCACAGTGCTTCAGATGCTCCTCGGCCTCATCTACATTGGCAACACCACAGCCTTCAACGCCATCCTTTCCATGGCCATCATTGGCATGTACCTCTCATACGCATTGCCTATTGGATACATGCTCTTCCGTGGCCGCCGCGTCCTCTATGCAGGTGACTACGGCAAGTTCAAGCTTGGCAAGATCTTGGGGCCTGTCATGAACGTCGTCAGTCTTGTCTGGATGACGATCGTCGTCATCTTCAGCACTTTCCCCACTATGATGCCAGTCACGGCTCAGACCATGAACTACTCCATCGTTGTTCTGGCAGGATGGATTATCTTTGGCGTGGTGTACTACTTCAGTCTCGGTCGGTCCAAGTATGAGGTTCCGGTTATCAGTGCTTCGGTCATCACAGGCATGTCGGCTGTTGCAGATATCGCAAAGTAGGAACAGGGGACTGGGGACATCTGGGGTGAGCTATATCTCAATGCACTGATCTTCTTGATAACTATCCACATCATCTTTTGAACACCGCAAACACCACTGAAACACATGATTGAATCCTAGGTATTCGACTTTCTCCCCCTCTTTGTTCATGGGTCTTCCGAGTCGGTTGGCCACTTCTGGCAGACCCATTTCCTTTCGTCACGTCTGGTTGAACCAGGAGCAACAGTATGGCCAATAAAGCCCGCTTGCAAGTACACTCATTGCTTTGCCCGTGCAACTTGAAATAGATCGCAAAATCAGCTGCCTGTGCCGTATCAATTTCTTTCGAAGCTTCCCTCGCCCCTACTTCTCATCCGGAGCCTTTCCCGTAAAGTGAGGCACAAGCCCCGACCAACTCTCCTTGCTGTACTCCTCTTGGACCTTTTGACAATGCTTCAGCCCCCAGTCTGTAACCCCAATCATCAAACTACTCTCAAACATGAACGCCAGGCTCCCCTCGCCAACCTTGTGCGGCTTCAGCTCGGCATTGCTCGCCTTCTCAAACGTATCCGCATCTGGGCCGTGGGCAGCCATGACGTTGTGCAGGCTCGCGCCGGCTGGCTTGAAACCTCCGCCTGCCTTTGCGTCGTACTCTCCACAAACTAGACCCATGAACTCGGACATGGTGTTGCGATGGTACCAGGGCGGGCGGAACGTGTCTTCCTGCACCAGCCATCTGGGAGGGAAGATGACAAAGTCCGCGACAGCGGTCCCAGGGATGGGTGAGGGGGCAGTAAGGACCGTGTAGATGGAGGGATCAGGATGATCGAACAATACGCTGCCAATGACAGAGAAGCGGCCGAGGTCGTACTTGTAGGGGTAGTAGCGGCCATGCCACCCGACGACGTCGAAGGGGGTGTGATCCTGCTTTGCGGCGTACAGGCTCCCATTGAACTTTGTGACGATGGTCCAGTCTGCCTTTTCCGTGCTGAAGGCAGCCTTGGGGACTTGGAAGTCGCGAGGATTGGCGAGGCAGTTGGATCCGATGGGGCCAAGCTCGGGAAGAGTGAAATGCCCTTGCATCAGCCCCAGCACGTATCCCCTAGCAGGCCCCTCAGGGAGTGTGACGCGGTACCTGATTCCGCGGGGAATAACGATAATCTCCTTCGGTCGCACAAGAAGATTACCGAGTTCTGTCTGGACATCTAGGACGCCATGCTGCAAGACAACGAGGATGTCGTCGTCGGACGAGAAAAATGCAGTGTGGGCGTCCATGTCGCATCCAGCTGCAAAGATGGAGATGGAGATGCCTTGTTTCATGACAGGATCGCCGGCGCCGCCGACGAGCTGCATACCGGTGATCCAATCGGCCTTTTTATCAATGTCGAAGGGGTTCCATCGCAGCTGGTTTGGAATCTGGTGCACCTTGGTGCCGGCAGCCAGGCCCTTGCCAGTCTGGTCGGCCAGGGGCTCGAAGCTGGAGTGCGCCGCGGCAGGGAGAATACGGTACAGCCATGACTGTAGGTTCTCGTGCCTCGGTGCTGTAAAGGCAGTGCCGGAGAGCTTCTCGGCGTACAGGCCCAGTGGTGCTTTCTGGGGAGAGTTGGCCCCGATGGGTAGAGCTCCTGCAATGGCTTCGGACCTGTTACGAATATGTCAGTACGGTTCAATGTAGCCCAATTAAATTACAGAGCATGACACTTACTCGTGGAATGAGCCGAAGCCGTTCAGGTAGCTGTACTTTTCGGGGGTGCTGAAGGCTGTCACGGGCATGGCTTGATGTGCAGGGGTGAGACTCGGTAAACATTGAAGGTGATATGTTTCAAGCCAGGAATGATATCGTGGAACTTTCTTCAGAGGAAGCACTAGATCGCATCTGGAGAGGAGGCCAGGCGCAGTTTAAGTTGATAATCGCCAGCCATATCCCCTCGCTTTCCTCCGAGCTTGGAGCTGCAGCTCGGCACTCGAGAGCTTGCCGAACCCTTTGCGAAGTGCACCCTCGGGCGACAAGCTCTGTCTTGGCATGATGTTACAAAGCATCAGACGACGGCCTCGGAACGACTTCTGTGCCTCCTGCCACGGGGGGATTCGGAACCCCAAAACCCGAGCCCAGCTGCCGCATCGTCCAGTGCGTTAGCGCTGTGGCCGATGGTCGATGAGCGCGGGGTAGCTTTCTTGAGTCGACCCCTCAGTGGATCCCGAAGGCCCCGAGCCCCGAGATTCCGGGGAACAATGCTGGATTGGCCAGTATCGTCAGGGGCACTGAGGGTCTGGCCAGGAGGATATTCCGAGGTGCGGCATCGGGAGCTTCGAGAAACTTAGGTGATATGCAGGCTGGTGCCATGACACTGGCCAAATATTGACCACGTCTTATCGTATCTTCAAAAAACAAATACAATTGGAAGTTAGACTGTCAGCAGATTCAAGATCGTACACAGTACCGCCTCAAACAGACCATCCACCACCGACCCAACGCCCACCATGAAGTCGTGGCTCCCTATCCCAGCTTCGTCTCACTTTTCGCTGAGAAACATTCCCTTCGGCATCATCTCGACCGCCGCGAACCCGCGTCACCGACCCGCCGTCGCCCTCGGCGAACATGTTCTGGATCTCTCGGCCTTTGCGACGGGCGCTGGCTTCTCCAAGCTCCCGACAGACCTACAGAACAATCTGAGCGTGTTTGGACAGACAACACTGAATGACTTTGCGGCTCTCGGTCGTCCCTACCACCGGGCCATTCGTCAATACCTGCAAGATGTCTTCCGGGAGGACACGCCCCACCCCGATCTTCTCAAGTCGAACGATGCTCTGCAAAAGGAAGCTCTCCTTCCCCTCGCAGACGCAAAGACACATCTTCCCATGTCGATCGGAGACTACACCGATTTTTTCGCTGGCAGGAACCATGCTTTCAACGTCGGTACTTTGTTCCGGGGACCTGCCAATGCGCTGCAGCCGAACTACAACCATCTCCCCGTCGCGTACCACGGCCGTGCGAGCTCTGTCGTCGTCTCCGGTACACCCCTGCGGCGACCGTGGGGACAAGCCTTGCCGGCACCGGGCGCGACGGAGCCCGTCTTCCGGCCATGCCAGCGTCTCGACATTGAGCTGGAAATGGGCATGCTCGTGTGCAAGGGCAACGCATTGGGCGAGCCTGTAGCCGTGGAGGATGCCGAGGACTTCATCTTTGGCTACGTCCTCATGAACGACTGGAGTGCCCGCGACATTCAACAGTGGGAGTACGTGCCTTTGGGTCCCTTCAACGCCAAGAACTTTGGCACCACCATCAGCGCATGGGTCGTCCTCGCCGACGCGCTGGAGCCGTTCCGCACCGAGGGATTGAAGAACGAGGTCGAACTGCAGTCGTATCTAAAGGAGGAGAGGAAGGACAATATTCTGGACGTCCAGCTCGAAGTATCCATCACGAGTAAGTCGCCTGTTCCAACCAGCCCCGATGGCTTTTGCTGACAATCTGGTCCACAGCCGAGACTGAAAATACGACGACCTTGACGAAGACGTCATCCAAGAACCTTCTCTGGTCTTGGTCGCAGATGCTGGCTCATCATACAGTGGCGGGATGCAACCTCCGTGCTGGCGATCTCTTCGGATCCGGGACTGTCTCCGGATTTGACGCCGGTACACATGGCAGCTTCCTCGAGCAAACGCAAGGAGGAAAGGTCTCCATCAAGCTAGAGGGTGGAGAGGAGAGGAAATTTGTGGCTGATGGAGATACCATCACCATCACAGGATGGGCTGGTGGTGCCGATGGTGAGCTGGTCGGATTCGGCCAGTGCGTCGGCCAGATTCTGCCCGCCATTGCTCGCAAGTAGAAGCTGCCACAAAGGAGCTCTTATCGCACTAGAATCCTTCCATGAATAGAATTGTTATCACCACTATCTCTGTATCTTTCGATGTCATCAAATGGCCCTCGTTGACACCTTGCTGCTATCAGGAACGGTGGGGCGATTCAGGAGCGATTCAGGGGCTACGACCATGAACCCTGTCGCTCGGAACCATCATCTCCGTGTCGACCGGCGGCGATTTCCGTGGGTTTCCGAGAATTCCGACGCGCCCCTCCCCTGACTCGGCACCATCACACCCCTCTTCGCCGGCTGGAGGGGGAACTGTCACGGCGCGCCTCGGAAGGGCGTCATTCACGCCTAGCAGTAGTCGATCCCAAGGAGAGGAGATCTTGTTGATAACAGCCTCTAATCACCAATAACGTGACGTTGAACACCGGCAGACATCAATCCCATCACCTCATTTTCCGCCCCATCTCAAAATCGCCACAATGTCTATCAACCGTATCACACTTTTCAAGATAAGCAAGGAGGAGGACCGTGCAAAGCTCCTCGACCTGTACAGGGGCATGAAGCAAAAGGCCGTCAAGGTGAGAAGCCGAACCCCAGCCCCCTGACGCCCCAACACGGTCCCTAACTCCCCGGTAGGATGGCAAGCCCTACATCTTGGGAGTGAAGGCCGGTGCTGCATTTGAAGACCCAAGAAACCAGAGATACACAATCGCAGTGCAGTCAACGTTTGCATCGAAGGAGGACATGGCGTACTACGACAACGAGTGTGCCGCGCACGCGGAGTTGAAGGCATTTGCCAAGACGGTGAACCAAGGAGCCATGATGGTGTACTTTGCAAACGAGCTCTAGTAGATCGGATAGAATCATAACACCGAGATTTGGTTACTTCTTACCCACTCATATGAGACCCTGAAATCGCCTTGATATCTCGTCCGCCTCGCCAATGGGCAACATGCCATCGAATGCCCTGAATGGACCAGGCGGCATGCCGGGGTCCTGAGGAATGCCAAACGAGTCGAACAGGCTCATCAAGTCGACGCTCATGTGGAACGCGTCTGGCATGGAGCTGCTCAGACATGGGCTCGCCTCCTGGTCCATCGGCGGCCACATGTCGTGCCAGATCTGCCTGTCCGCGCTTCCGTTGGCCTCGCATGGTTGTTGCTGCTCAACCACCTCGCCTGCGTCTTTCTGCGCAGCGTCTTGCGTCTCCGGCTGCTTCTCCCTGGCCCTGGCATCGTCCGTGCCCCCCGGCGCATTTGAGCGTAGGCCGAGGGAGTTGACACGCGGAACCAGACCACGGATGCTCTTCCACAAACGCCTGCTGGCATTGCCATGGCGCGAGAAACCCTTGACCAGCTCGAGCGCCGCCAGGAAACTGTCTCTGCACTGGTCCGCAAAGGTAGCCGGAGCGTGGCAAACGGCCAGAAATATGACAGCCAGGGAGCTGAGGAGGAAGTAGTTGAAAGCACTTTGCTGGCGGGCATAAATGTCGCTACTGTCCTTAAGGTGGACGAGAACCTGAAGGCTGTCCATGGCAATGTCGACGACGTTGCGGGCGGCGCGGATGTCGGACTCGATAGCGGCAGTGCTGAGGACGTAGTGGCGGTGGACCATTGTGCGGATGTTGTTGCCGCGGAGGTAGAGCAGTGTGCGTAGACGATGGAGCACGCGCGGCTGCATCTTGGGGGCAAGGCCGAGACGGGGATGGCGAAGCTGCAGTTCGCGGGGGATGGAGGCGAGCCAGTTCTGAGCCATGTAGTCGAGGTACGCGACGGTGTCTTTGGGGATGCAGTTGGACCCGAATGGGGGGATGGCTTCCCAGACGCGTGAGCAGAGCCTGCCGTAGGCAACCATACAACCGAGATACTGAAAGTCCTCGCCCTGCTGAGGTCAGTATGGGGAAGGTGAAGCGCGAAGAAGGGGACTTGCCGGCTCAGGAAGCTCAGGGTCAATGTCTCGATCGTGGAGTGCGAAAGACAAGCTGGTGCCGAAGGACCACCGTCGATCAAGGGCGTAGATGCACCAAAAGACGCGCACTGCCAAGTTCCTGTGGCGGACGTCGGGGAAGTTGTCTATCAGGCTCTGCTTGCGATGAAGGCCCATCTCAAGGGCGGCTCGAGCAGCGGTACCGATGAGTCGCCACGCCAATAGCTCCTCATCGCAATGGAAGAAGAATATGCTCTGGACATCTGTCAGCCTTGTTGCCCTCTTCATGAGACAAGACAACTTACCAGCATCGTATTGATTTGCACCTCCTTCAAGTCAACATCCGCCCGAGATGTCACGCTGATCTCCGACTCAACGGAATCGACCAGCCTGGCACTGGCGTCGTTGCGTCCATGGGCCTCGACAACGATGGCTGTAGCCACGGCGACCTTGATGATACGCAGGTCCTTTTGCTTTGCCTTGCGGACTCTAGGTGAATTCTCATCCGTCCGGGGCCCGTACACAATATCGAGGATCTGGGTGACATTGGAGGCCAACTCGGACGTCTCGATGAACGGGTAGACAGATTCAACTTCCTCCTGGAAGACATCGAGGAGGCGAACAATCTCGGCGGTCTGGAAGGTCAGTAGTGGATCTGGCCCGTAGCCGGCGAGCCCTGCAGGATCCTGCTCGGGCGACGACGGCCCTGGCGAGCCTGATGGCGATTCTGGGGCGCTGGGAGGAGGCGCCTCATTGGATCCGATGCCCATGCGGGTGAGTGACGACTCGGCGATGCGAAGGCTGAATGCAGACCGGGTAGGGCCGACAAAGTGAGGCTGCATCGGCACAGGGCTCCTCTGTCTTGCAGTTCGGGCGTTGGATGAGTACGCTGGACTGACTTGCTGATGATTTCGGCCTGATGCGATTGAGTCGAGACGAGATCGGCCCTCTGTGAGGTCTTGCATCGTCTGCACCAGGGTCGAGACTTGTGCCTGGAGGCGGGAGATGTCTTCAGCGAGACCATCTAGACGTGTATCGCCCCGCCTGTTCATGTGAGCACGTTCCCCGTTGGGTAGATGGGTCGGTACTCACGCCTCTGATGGATCGTTCGGGGCCGCCGCCCTTTGCGTCGTCTCCTTCTCTGCCTCGGGCTCCTTGCTGCGACTGCCGCCGGTCGTGCTGGGTGCCAAAACAGTCACACACACAGCGCCATCGTCCAGGCATCGCTGGCAATCGGCATCATCTGCAGCCTTGATGCATTTGAGCTTCCTCTTCTTGCATTGCTTGCTGCGGCCCGGTCAGTGACGAAACTCTCGTCGGACGGGATGCATCGCACTCACCAGGCATTCGGGGTATATTTGGCCCGCTTCTGTCGTTGAACAGGCTCTCCATTCACGGTGGAATACCTTCTCTTCGACGATGCAGCGGATTCTGGGTGCTGGCCGTCTGCTGACGGCGGAATGGTGGTGGTCGTGTTGGGCTGCGGCTCCATGTCCATGTTTCCGACAGGTGTCCGACGTGGAGCATGAGGAAATGAGGGAGGCCCGAGACCGTTCCGAGGGGGCCGCCGGGCATATGTACCCCCTGGAGAGATAAGCCGCGCGCTACAGGACTGGGGTAAAGACGCGGCCAGGGGGTGTGGTCCCGGTAACTGACTCGGAATGCCGCTAAAACGCGGGGACGGCAAGGGACGAGAACCTGGGGGGCATCGGGATTGGTAATGCAATTCGCCTCGCTGGAACTTGAGACGTAACTTCCTCCACGGATGGCCGGAAGACAACATGTAGTTTACACACCGAGATTCCACATATGAAACCCACTGACGATCAGAGCCCAAGGACTCTTCGGCTCCTTCAACCTGTACGGCGAGTCAATGCTCGCCAACCACTCCTCGGGAGGCTGCAAATCGACATGGGATCTCCCGAGATCCTTCATAATCTCGACATGGAGCGACTTGTAGCCATTCACGTCCACTCGGAATGTTATCCTGCAGTCTGTTGGGCATTTGTTGCAAGAAATTCCCCTGGTTTGAGGTTGTTGATCGTCAAGTATATCGACAAAGATCCTTTGCAGCGGGGTGAGAAGGCCCATGAGGTCTGCGTCGAGGTATCCATTGTAGATCGATCTGTCACCACATGCACTGTCCAAATGAAGGCAGATTTTTGGCGACACCCCCTCTGGCCAGAACCGTGAGCGAAACAGAGATGGAGGACCAAGCCTGGGCCTAGAGGCGTTACGCAGAGGACAATACTCGTAGTGCTGGTAAAGGAAGTAACGGTCCCCAGCAATCACGGGGTGGATGGTATGCCATTGCATGAGGACGGGAGACCCGGAGGCGACTGGATACTTCCTGGGTTTGACGAAAGGCCCCATAAGGGCTTTGAAGTATTTGTTCTGGGCATCGTTGAGGCGCGGATTGCGGTTGTACTTGAGTGCCAGTTGAACATGGTTCTGCCAGATATCACTGCCGGCGATGTAGTTGCTGATGGCATACTGGTTGCATTTGTCATAACGCTTGCAACTTTTCGGCCTCTGAATGAAGGCGCTAGGCGTATGAGTTTGGTCCACAGCGTGAATGGCTCTGCATCCCCAGCAGAACCAGTGGTCGAGTGAGATGTTGAGAAAGGCCACACAGAATTCCTTCTTGTTTGGGTAGGCGAATCCTCTGATGTCTGATGGCCAATTGTATGTGGCCAGGACACGGAGGTCCCTGCAGGTGTGAGAAAGTGCCAGCCGGTTAGCTGCAGAGAGGTGGTCGTCGATGAGTATGAGAAGGATCTCGATGGGGAGTTGAAGGAATATGCCAGGCTGCGAAGAAGTCTGCGGTGGTGTGATGTTGCTTCCGGCATCCCGGGGAACTATCAATGCTGTCAAGTCGCGAAAAGGCTGGGCAGCTATTGAAATAATGCTGTCCGACATCTTGGTGGTGATGGCGGTCGCTGACTAGACTGTTGCGCGAAATAGATTGATGAGAGCGACGGCGAAGGAGGATAGCCTTTGAAGTTTTGTCTAAGAACGACGGGAGAGATTGTAACAGGAAGGGCTCTTTTCCTTTTCATTGATGAAATCTCTGCTGTTTTTTTCCCAGTGAACTTCATCCCACTTGCGCCACCTCGAATCTTCGACGCCCACTGAACGTGTGGCTTCGGGATTGAGCTGCCACAATGGTCATGCCGCCCTCATTTTGAGTTTTCTCAAACCCATCGCCTAATTGGCGAGTTCAAGCCTGCGGCTTTTAGATTCAGCCCCGGATAACAACTTTCTGGCTAGACGTTCAGCATCTCGAAGAGCGACACAGATTCCACAAGCACTTCGTTCCTACCTCCGTTGCAAGCCACCTCAACTCTCAACTTACCTCAAATGATGTCAGTTCCAATTATGGTAAGGGCTCCAAGTAATTTGATTAAGAAACCCAAATTGTCAAATACGGCTAGAATGAAGACTTTGCGCAATTTTGAACAGAGTTCTGTGCTGGTTTCGACCAAGGCGGGCCATCAACGGACATGAAGTAACGACGCTGCACTGCCCTGCGCTAGACAGCCGGTAACATGCCCGTGAAATCCACGTGCAAGTATTCAGAACAATATACAGCCCATCTATGAGCACACCGGCCTCGTCGACGGCTTTGCAACCGCATTGCTGGGATTTGTCTGGCCACATCCATTGAGCGAACCGAGTGTTGTGTCGTCCACGGCAGCGTTGTACGCCGTGCCACAGTTGGGATCACTAGATAAGGTAAGCAGCCATTAGAATGATTGAAGTAATCCAACTCGTGTCGCTTCGTCACTCACCTCGCACCGCCGCTGGCATTGTTGAAGTAGGAGCAAATGTCGTGAGAGAAACAGTCCTGAGTATAAGCGTTGCCGAGAGCAGCTCCAGAGCAACCAGCTCCACAGCGTCCGTTGCAGGAGTAGCTGTAATGGGGTCAGCGAGCCAAAGTACTTTGATATCAACAGGGTCTTGGTATCAACTCACTCTCCGGAGCCAGCACTGTTTGCGCCGTAGTTGCTGCCCACCACACCCGTGAAGGTGCATGTCTGGCCGGCGCTGTTTGTCCACCTAGCGGTGGCGGTGACTCCAACTCGAAGACATGTGATGGCCCTCTTCTCGATTTCGGCTTCTTGGGCTGGTGCAGCGAGGCCGCCAGACACCATGGCGGACAGAAGAATGAGAGTCTTGGGCAGCATTTTCATCGGAAGAGGTGCTCGTGTTAGAAACAAAGAAGCCGGGTTGAGATTGAGTGCGTTGCATCCATATTACGAGTTGTCCGGGACTTTATATTATGTCTCGGGACACCGAAGCATGCCCTGCCGAAACTACAGCTGAAGCGCCTCCGGAGACAATATCGGAATCAGCAACTTGATGCATAGACTCGCTTGCTTGATTCAGACTTTACCCCGGATCGGCAGACAAACCATCGGCTGTTGAGATGCATCACGCGATGGTCCTGCAGCAGTCGTCATCGGGAAAGGGCTCTACTGGGTTAGGGGGCGGAGAAATTCTCGGACATGCGACTCGCACGGCAACCGTCTGGCCGATCACCCAAAGGGTTCCTACAGCTGCTCGCTTTGAATGACAGATATTAAAATGTATTTGCAATGCTGAAATGAGTTGCTCAAGGGGATGTAAGTATTCACCTCGGCTCTAGCCTCACTTCGAACTCTCCGATGCATCATCATCGAGTCTCAGGACGACCCCATCTCCAGAGCCAAGCTCGACGAACTCGTACTTGGGCACCTTTGACCCCATCTTCGACGTTTCCGCATCGACGGCATCTTTCAGGGTATGCTTGGTCCGCCGTATGAACGGAGCAATCATACCGCCCCCCTTCTTCACCTCGTCGTGCGTAGCGATCCAGTACTTGGCCCCGCTCTCGGCAACAGCCTGGATACCATTGAGGGCGCCCAGGTTCAGCTGCTTCGTCATCCAGATGCCGACATCATGCAAGCCATGAAGCAGGGCCAGCGTGTTGATACCAGAGGCTCCGATGCAGGAGAGATCCGATGCTTGGATGCCGTGGGGCGAATAAAGGATTGTCTCGGAGTTTGAGGAGCTGCCCAGGTCAAAGACGACCATGACTGCCGAGTGGTAGTAGAGTGAGTTGCCTGGGGAGATGACACGGCCGATACCGACCCAGTCTGGCAGGCCTTCGAGGCTGAGGAGTGGTCTCCAGTCGTCAGTGGCGCCGCTGAAGCCGGGGGTCGTGGTGACCTTGGTGAAGTGCCTCCAACTCCGGATGAGGTCAGCTGCCTTGTCTGTGGCGAAGACGGGCGTCGAGGCTGGCAGCTCTCGGAGAGTGGCTTCGTGGCAGTGGTCTGTGAATTCGTGTGATATGGCCACGGCGTCAATCAAAAAAGGGTGTGCCTGAGCGGTGGCGCCTTCGAGGCTGGCCAAGAGGCTGCTCAACTCGGCCAAGGTCTTGACGCTCGATGGCACCACGTGCCACTGTTTGGAAAACCAGGAAGCGACATCAGCCTGTGGCCCTTGTAGCCAGGGATCGAGAAGGATGTTGAAATGCGACCGGCCAGGCGGTTTTGATGATGATGCCGGGTATGGGAGTTGAATCAGCCACGTGGTGTCGGCGTTGAGGTGGACTAGCACCGGTCGCTGGGCTTCGAGAGCCGAGCGCCACTCGTTCTGGTCTTTGAGATTGAACATTGAGGTGGCGGCCATTGGTCAAAAGCACCGTTGTTGTGCGACGATGGAATTGAGCCGCTCCTCTCTGTTGGGCCAAGAGGATGGAAGATGACTGACTGGTTGGAGGCGGCGAGCCACACGCCTCGTGTCAAAGTCGTGACGTCGTCAGCAGCCCCTTTTGGAGCACAGACCTTCCCTGATTGGGCCCTAAATGCGACCGCCACAGCACCGTTGGCTCAAGCCACTGCAGAATATCTGCCAATGAGTGCGTCGCCGTTTTCTTCTAATTCGGGCCAATAATTTCCGCGGTCTGGCCAAAGTCGGCAAGGACAGGCGATTCGGGGAGGCCCATCGACCCCTGAGCGGAATGGAAATGGTCCCGTCCCGAGCCCTCACCTCCATCACACTGATTACAGTGACGACTGGGCCCCGCCCCCGCATTTGGCGGGGGTGCATCATCCAGGATCGTGATGTCCGTCCAGCTGAACGAGCGCCAACCTTTGCGTGCTGAGGCGGCTGTGGCGGCCGGGCGGCCTTATCCGCTGGAGCTATTCCAGGCTGATGCAGCCCTGGATGTTTCTCATACACGATGTTGAAGGCAACACCACCTGCACCAGCCAAGAACCTCCACGTACCTCTACATCCCAAATGACCGCGCTGGATGTGCAACTTGCATGGTGAACTTGTACAACATCGGAGTCGTCAAGGCCCCGAGATGCCGCCGTGTACTCCAAAGTGAAAGAAGGAACATGCGAGGCCTCAATCATCGTCGCATCGTCCTCCACGAATAGCCAAGGTAGGTGAAGCTGCCCCCGGCGAGGCAGAAATGTTTTGAACACGTCAACCTTCGCATCATCAGTCGAAGTTGGCAGCTATACTCGTAAAAAACGCCCCCCACTGTCTACGGGGATCCGGTAGACAAATTGCGGCTCCGATCGCCAGAGTCCGTGGCATTGCCGCCGCAGGCGCGATTACGAGCCCCGAGAGCGAGGTTTCACTGGGTACAAATGTCAACGTCGCCACCCTCATTGGAGGCACAGGCCGGTTCATGAACGAGATGGGGCTCTTCTAGGATTAGTGCCAAACAACCCGAAGCCTAACCCCCCGCTATACGAACCCGAACCCGAATGGTACGTCTTCGGGACCAATGTCGTCGGCCTGTGGCACTCCTGTGGGGGCCCCTTTTGGGCTGCCGGCATATAAATCAGACGGTTGTCGATCAGACGAAGCTCACAGCCCGTCAGGGCCCACGGCACGGACAGCCGGAGGCGTCGAGGATCCCGAGAATATTGATCGTTGCGCGGCTACCTGATGTCACTGTCACATGCGGTCGCTCTATAAAGACGACATGTGCCACAGCTTCAAGTGTTGAGGGGTCAAACAACATCTCTTCACCAGCTGAACCGACACAATGACCTCCATCATGGATAACCCGACCTTCCAGACGATACTCGCAGAGCTGGCAGCACGACGCGTCATCATCGGGTCTGGCCTGGCCGTCCTGGTCGCGGCCTGGATCCTCCCGTCGCTGTTCGAGTCGGACAACCTATCGCACATTCCCATCGTGGGGAAGGGGAGCAAGGGGAAACGCCGCAAGCTTTTCAACTCTGGTGGTGCTTGGGAGCTGTACGACGAGGGATACAAAAAGGTACGACAGATGCCAGTCAACTACTAGATGTTTAGCTGACGTAGTTCGGTGACAGTTTAGGAACGGCCTTTTCCGAGTCGCGACCGCAAGCTGTAGGAAAACCCCTACTTCAACCGTGAAATTTGGTCGACTAATAATACCAGTGTCAGAGAGTGTCGTTGTCTCCCCATTCTACCTCTCGGAGCTGAAGAAGCTGCCCGACGACGTCTTGAGCTTCAGCGGGGCAATCAACGAGGTAAGTTCTACTGCCAAAGACATTGTGCCCAATCCTGACATTCGGTCACCACATCAGTCCATGCATGTCCACTATACTAAGGTCGACCCCGATGTTCCCGCTCTCCCTCGTATCATCAAGACGAGCCTCACACCAGCTCTCGGTGAGTGGTCCATTCCCGCATCCATGAACTCAGCATGCTAACCGCCCAAAGGCAAACTCAACGGCGTCATCTCCGAGGAGGTCATCAACGCCATGGCCCTAGAACTTCCCCAATCCTCCGAGTGGGAAGAGACCGACATCAACAAGAAGCTCCTCCGCATTGTCGGCATCATCTCTGGACGAATCTTCGTGGGCCCCGAGCTTTGCCATGACGACAGGTACCTCGATGTCGCCATCAACTACACCATCGACGTCATGATCGCCGTCTACGTTGTCGGCATGGTGCCCCCTTGGATGCGGCCCTGGGTTGCCCCTCGTCTGCCCATGGTCAAGAAGCTGGAGAGGAGAATCCGCGAGGCCGACGAGTTCCTTCGGCCTGTCGTCAAGGAGCGCAGGGCTGCCATGAACGACCCATCCTACCAAGTGCCCGACGACATGCTGCAGTGGATCATCAACTCGCAGAAGGATCTCAATATGTCTGATGACAAGGAAATTGCGCAGCTGCAGCTGGGCGTCAGCATGGCTGCTATCCACACAACAACCTTGACGACTCTCAACGCGTGGGTCATCCATCTTGCGCGTCAACTCTCGAGAGAAGCTGCTGACCGTTCAGTCTCTACTCGCTCGCCGTGATGCCGGAGCTCGTGCCAGAGCTGCAAGACGACATCCGCCAGGCCCTGGCCGAGAGCGGCGGTGAATTCTCCAGCAGTGCCCTTCAAAACATGAAGAAGCTGGACAGTTTCCTCAAGGAGAACATGCGCTGCTATCCCCTTTCAGCCGGTTAGTAGCCCACACTGCAACATCCAACGTCCATCACTGACACATCGCAGCTTCTTTCCACCGCAAGGTCCTCAAGTCTTTCCACCTCTCGACCGGCGAGTTGATCCCCAAGGGCGTCATCATCGAGGTGCCCGCGGCCAGCATCTCGCATGACGACGGTGTCTTCGAGGACGCTGACAAGTTCGACGCCATGCGGTTCTACAAGCTGCGACAGTCGAAGAAGGATCAAACGTCGGGCGTGAAAGCAGCCGAGACGGTGGCCAGCAGCCAATTCGTCAGTGTCAGCGAATCGAGCCTGACGTTCGGCTACGGGCGGCACGCGTGCCCCGGGCGCTTCTTCGCTGCCAATGAGATCAAGATGATCCTCGCGAACTTGCTCCTGCATTATGAGATTCGGAACCCGGATGGGGTGACGGAGAGGCATAAGAACATTCGCATGGGCGCGCAGGTGAGTTTTGAGTCTCGATTGGAGTGCTGTTGACCGTGCTGACTTTGGTGCAGCTGGTGCCTGATTACAAGAAGAAGATTATGGTCAGGAAGATTGGCCAGGATGCATAGGTTCAGGGGGTATGCGGCGTGCGGGCTTGTACGACACGAGTGGCGTGGCGACGTGGCAGCCCGGGACGATTTGGGAGGGACAGTATAGGCGTTGGGAACACATTGAAGGTACCGTCAAACCACAATGAACATGATACTACCATCACAAGATCTCATTATTGCTCGACATTTCATTTCAAGCCGCATGGCTCGGCGTCGCAATATGGGATCCTGCCAACCCCCCTTTCCAGCTTTGATGTCTCCCGCCGTAGCCTTGGCGACCTCGATAGAAGGGACGGGATGCCGCCCTTGGCAAGGCTCTGGGTGGCGTCTGCGGCTGACTGCAGGTCTCAAAAGAAATGAGTGCATACGCGTATCTACCTATCAAAAGACGATCTGCTCTGGGCGTTGTTGTCGCCATTTCCCCTCTTTCTCAACGGATCTCATATAACTTCGTTCTCGTCCATCTCCAGATCGTACCTCTGCCAGGCCGTGTCACGACACAGCACCTCCAACATGGATATCTCTTCGTCGAATACCGCCCTTTTGTTTTTGCTGTTGCTCGCCGCAGCTGGCAGCGTCTCATTCATCATCACTCGCAACGCGCCAGCAAAACGTGACGCTGATGGGCACGTCCCGCCCGTGCTGCCGTCCGCCTTGCCCATCGTCGGGCATCTCCTCCAATTCCTCTCCGACCCAGAGAAGCTTTTCACTAAGGCTTCGTGAGAAGTTCCAATCCTCTTGGGTAGATCTTTACTGACCAGCGGTTCCATAGGTCATACTATGGGCCAGATACACCTGTTCAATTGAGGCTGGCGAATCGTCGCGTGACGGTTCTGAATGGCGTCAGTAACGTCGCGTCACTGTTCAAGTCATCCCGCTGGTTAAGCAGCGAGCACTGGCTCGTGCAGGTCTTGGTCAATGGATTCGGCGTGAATGTCGGCGACGTGCCATTCTACCTGGCGGACAACACAGGCGTCGGCCAGCATCCCACATCCGAGAGCAACCCAATCCCTCCCGAGCACCGCATCTTTCATCTCTCGTACAGTTCCGTTCACGACAGCCTTGGGGGGAAAAGGCTGGATGAGCTGCAGAGCCAATTCATTAGCAACTTTTACAAACAGATCCAGCGTGCGAATATCAGCACGGATGGCTCTTGGGCCGACACTCCGGATCTGTATCGGTTGGTACTGCGGAGCATGTTCTTCAGGGCATCGGTCACGTCTTTCTGTGGATCGCACATTCTGGAACAACTCCCTGATCTTGAATCAGACTTCTGGCATTTCGAAAAACAGCTGAGGCATCTCATCAGAGAAATGCCTAGATGGATGGCGCCAGTCGCGCACAATTCCAAGGACAGGATGAAGGAGAATATAGCCAAGTGGCATCGACTCGCCCACGAGGGTTATGGTGACGCAGACATTGAGGCAGATGAACGGAACTGGGAGGAACACTTTGGATCCAAGTTGTTCAGGTCTCGGCAAGCGATTTTCTCCAAAATGCCGCTGAAAAAGGACACGCCTGCCGCCGAGGATTCCGCCTTGCTCTGGGCGTAAGTCGACCCCGCTGCCCGCTGCTGTATCTCTCAGGCATGGAGTTTTCTGTACTGACTTCAAATTGCCAGCGCCACCGCCAATGCCATTCCCGCGATTGGGTGGATGATTCTGGAGGCGTTGCAACACCCGGGGCTCCTTCAGCGAATCCGGGCTGAAGTTGACCCTTTCGTGACGTTTCCGTCAGACGGGGGCCCCCCTGAAATCGACGCTGACGGACTCTGCCAGCAACCCCTCCTCCAGTCCATGTACGCAGAGGTTCTTCGCGTTCACGCATCCATGGTCATTGCCCGAGTCCCGCAGAACGAAGGCTTCTCCATTGGTGGTTGGCGGTTGCACAAGGACGAGATGATCATGGCATCGACATACCAGACGGGTCGCACGGCATGCGTCTGGAACAACGGCACGCCCGAGGACCCCCATCCATTGGATGACTTCTGGCCGGAAAGGTTCATCGTCGACCCGAATGACCCTTCCAGTGGACCCGTTCTGCCACACATGCGCCTTGAGAAGACCCGGTCAGACGAGGCCGAGAAGTCAACTCAGCCCTACTTCTCGCTCGAGGGCACGGCCGGATCTTGGCTGCCGTTCGGAGGCGGGTCCCGAATGTGTCCCGGTCGTCAGTTTGCCAAGAGGGAGATGATTATCGGCATGGCCATGTTCCTGACCGCCTTTGATGTCGAGCTTGAGCCGCGGGAGGACTCTATCGTGCATGATATGGAGTACTTCATGCTTGGTGTGATGCATCCGAAGGGTTTGGTGCCCGCCAAGGTTCGGAGGAGGGACGTCAAGGCCGAGTAGCAGGACATGGTCGAATCAAATGCTCGCGGCAGTGTCCGGCGTTAACTCAAGGGGACTGTTTCATTCTCAGTCGGCTCGGATCGTAGTATTTTTAGTGCCTCTGCATTAAATTGATTACGGACTGTTTTGCTTCCATTTATCTTCCATGAAGTCGCCTCGCAGATGACAACAACCCGGGATGCCGAGAACCCGACAGCTCAAGTACAAACGTTCTCACAGGCTCCTGCGCCCAAAGTTCCAAATACGTTCTCTGGGACCACTTTGCTGGAGTACCCAAGATCGACCATGTCGCCTGCGATGTCGCTGCACCCAGGTCTACAAACCCATGCCGCGGACTTGCACTGGACGTCAAAGGTCACACGATTCTGAACAAACGAGCCGGTTCCCTCCTCCCCCTTCTTCCAAGCCTCGATGACAATCCCCCCAGTCTGTGGGTACACGTAGCCCTTGAAGTAGGTCGGGACACCGTGCGCCGTTGTGTACTTTGTCGTCCGGTACTCGGTGTCGATGATCGAGTCGCCTGCAACCTTCTGGAGGAGAGCTACAATTGCTTCTTGGCGTCCTGCAAGGTCCTCGCCCTGCCCGTCCAGCTCACACTCAAATCCGATGCTGCACAGATCGGAAATGGTGTATCGCTTCAGCTTGCAACCTTTTCCCTCGAAGGCGTCAGAGAGGGTGCTGAAGGCTTCGATAGGGGACACCAGGGAGGGGTGTGTGGAAGAAATGTCGGAGGCTTCGGCGAAGACCTCTGTCGTCGAGGCGTCGATGGTCAGAGTCGTTCTTCGCTCATACCCATCTCCACTGCCGCCGCCGGGTGCGGTATGCTTGTATCTGCCCGCGCGAATAGGGCTCGAAGCCTCCCATTGATGATGGCAGATATAGGCGGTGCCGCACTCGGTCTGGGCTTCGTCCTTGAGGTAGTAGGCCTTTCGCTCATGCCAGCCGTATCACATGAAAGAATTGGAAGCTTGTAAGATGCTGGAGCCAATTCCTGCGTAGTCGTGAGGCGGGTAGATGATGTCCGGTACTTTGGGGCCGATTCCGAAGCTGAAGACGTCTCCGTTGCTCATGGTCACAGCCGGGACGTTTTCGCGCCAGGGATAGGCGCCGTCCCACGGAACCTGCTGGAGCATCTCCGGATCCTTGTACTTGAAGTTGCTCTCCCATGGGATTCCGGGATAGTAGAACAGCCACTGGGAGCTCGAGTCGCCGTTCTCGTTGAAGCCACAGTCCATGAGCACGACATGCTCCGTTGGGCGGTATTCAGCGAACGTCGTTGGCAAAAGACTGGCCACGGCCAGTGCGGCGCTGAATGATCTCATGTTGTTGGGTATGGAACGAAAGAGGTATGAGTTAGAGGGCTTTAGCAGATGAGACTGGAGGCGACGAAGGCTTGCTGGATGTTATGAAGGGGCTCCCTTTTCCACAGGCACGACACCTCGAACTATTTTAAGCTGCCTAATTCTACACTCCCAATCCCCAGACCAAAGGGGCACGATACCCAGGGTCATGCCAAGATGATGAAATTAGGGACGGACTCCATCCCATCCTTCGGTCTCCATTCGCCTTGCATGTTGGATATTTTTGTCCCTGGTCGATGGCATCGGCTTTGCAGCCGGACAAGCCCTGCCGTAAGGCTGCATCCTGGCCTTTCATGGATCAATACGACAGCCCCTTCAGAATGAACCAATCTGAAGGATGGTGTGAGCCGGCCCCGCCGGTGGCATCGGCACACTGGGGCTGCTGGTATCCCGAGGCCCCGGCGGGCCGTTCAACGTTGGTCCGATCCACCGCCGGGCGGGCAGTCAACGTTGACCCGAACCTCCGGGCCCACCAACCCGTATTCGAAGGGATATGAAGAAGACTTTCTTCTTCTCATTATTAATTGTTCGGATTGATTTTCCATCGGCATGCATCACCTCCAGTTGGACGCTGTGGCATCAAACCTCTCCGGTAACTGCGCCGGTCGTGTCAGCATCATCGGATTCACTCCTACCCCTACACAGACCGGCAACGGAATGGCCACACCCAGACCTCGACCAAGGGAGATCGATGTCGTCATGAAATGCAACAAGTTTGACTGGGATAAGGAAATTGAGATATGTGACGTCGTGGCCTGTCATTCCGACATCAACAGTCAGCAGTTCTAGATTTGGAACCCCTCCATCGGGTTCAACTGCGGCGGCTTGTGGGGGAATGCAAATGCCTGCGTCAGCATCGGCCGGCCAGGGGAGCTGAAATGGGAGGTGGTTCACTTCAGATTCAGGGTCCTCTGATCCGTCACGCAAGAATGTTCCACATCAGCACATGGAAGTGCCCCCCTTGTCGCGGCATGAGAAGACGTGTTCAAATAACAAGCGAACTCAGACTTTCCAGCAGTTCTGCTCAAGGTCCAGCACTGAGGCATGGGCCCACGGCAATTCGAATGCTTGGGGTTTGTCATCACCGTTCGGGCCATGTGGCGTCGACTTGCCTCCCCAGCACTGCAAAGTCTGGAAAGTGCCACCTGTCAGAAGAGAAGAAACCAGGAACAACGAAGACTACTTACCTATTATGCCACTCCCCCAGCTCCCCATCATTTGTCAAGATGTGATCTTGATGTTATTTCATCCAGTGATGAGATGCCTCACAGAAGCCTGTGGTAACTTTGAGGCGGTCAAAGGCCGTCTATGATAACAATGTGCACTATCTGAGGACCAAGGGGACGGTGACACCCATTTTTTTGGGGTTTTACCACCTGCCTTATATATCCGTATCAAAAGCAGTCGAGTCGCTTCGAGAGTCACATGCTCAGATGCGCCGTGGCGTGCAGAAATTTTCTTACAGCCATGAAAGGGTCTCAAAAGGCGCATGTGGCTGGGAAAAATGGCATTGACACCAGATCACAAGACGAGGATCGAAAGCCGTCGACACAAATGCCAAACCATGAAACTTCCAGTTGAGCCATTCCTCAGAATCCGGTCTGGGACTACTAGCATTGCTGGGGAGAGGTCTGCGTCGTAGCTTCCTGCGAAGCACGATGCTGGGTGTTGGTCGGGAAGGCGGCCCTGATTATGGCGCGANGCAAGAACCCGGACAAGGCAGGTAGGACGCAGCTGACACGTGAGAGGGGGCGCTGCATAGGTAGGCGCAAAACGATGTTTCAGGGCACCTATGAACACCGTGACGGCTCTGAAAAGTGATGAGTGGCTGAGATGTGCAACCGATGTGGAGGGCCAGGATGAGGTGTGCGGCTTGATGATCGAGCCACCGAGTGGTTGGCGGGCTCGTCTTTTGTTCCACACTCCTCTCTCCTCTCTCCTCGCTCGCGTCTAGGCGTCCAGTGAGACGAGAAAGCATAGACGCCCCCGGGAGGCTTGGTAAAATGCTTGTTTGCGACTCGTGATTGATGTAGTGGAGATGGCGAATGTTAGCCAACTTCAATGTTGTCACAGCCGAGGTCTCAGTCCAGCGACACCAGGGGAATTGCCAGCAGCTCCTAGACCCCCAGCAACAACTACCTGCACTTCAAGGCAAGGGATGTTGGGTTTAGGGTTCACCATTCGGCCATTGTGGTTCATCTTAGTCTGCCTCTAACCACCTTTTGAGTAGGGCCCTTTGAGTACCAGCCAACTCCGCCACGGCCGCATAGATGCGCAGTTTGTATGTACATTAACTTGTTGACAATACCGTAGACGCTGTCCGTCGTCAGTCCGTCGCCCTTCTCCCACAACCACCTAGATCATGGGCAACCACCGGACGAGTCAACACGCTTCTTCAAGTTCCTTAACAACGAGGCTTTGTCGGGGGAGCGCCAGCGTCCAAGAAAGTCTGGAGAGACTTTGCATAGGACTTTGCGAATTGGAAAAGATGACCGTGGCCCGAGTCCGGGTAGATATGCAACTCGGCGTTGGGCAGGTGCTGCTGCATGATGAAGCTGTTGACCGTGGGCGCTAGGACATCCGTCTTGCCGTTCGTGACCAGAACAGGACCCTTCATGTTTGCGAGGCTCTCCATGTTGGCAGGGTTGCGGGTAAAGTCCAAGATGGCGGTCAGCTGCGCCGTGGTGCCGGGTTCAAGGACCGTGTTCACCCTCTGCTCTCCGGGAACTTGACGCTCAAAAATGCGCCCGGCGTAGTCGATGCCCGCAGCTTTACTGGTTTCGGAGGGGTAGAAGAAGAGTCCAAGCAGCTGTTCGACAGTGACGTTTCCACTCGCCGTTTGGAAGACGGAAGGAAGGGTCTCGATGGTTCCAGGGGTCTGGCCCGCGATGGACCCGGCGATGGCCACCCTGTTTGCGACCTCGGGGAAGAGCTCGGCAAAGCGCTGTGCCACGCCACCACCCATTGAGAAACCAAGAACGTCGGTTTTCTCAACACCAATAGCAGCGAGAAAGTCGGCGGCCGACGAGGCCATGGAGTCAATGGAGGAGGGGATCACGCCGTCGCTGAGGCCAACGCCGACGTTGTCGAACAGGATCACCTGCCGGGTGAGGGCCATGTAGTTCACCAACAGGGGGTCGGTCAAGTCCATGGTCGAACGGAAGTTGCAGAAGTAAACGAGGGGAAGACTGGCTGGCTTTCCGAAACGGCGATACGCCATCTTGATGCCCTTGACATCGACATACTCTGTCTTGACAACCTGAGCCAACTTGGGCGGTGCCTTTTCGTAAATGTCGACAGTATTGGCGTAGGATAGGAAGCCGCCAACCGGACTGCCAGAGACGTTAGAGAGTTCGCACAAAACGATCCGAGTGCTACTACTCACCCAGGTGCAGCCACAGCCAAAGCGGCGAACGTGGCGAAAAGGGCAGTGGACAGCATCATCTTGTCGGGGTGTTTTCGTGGTTTGAGGGTTGATGGAAAGGAGACGAATGTCCTGACATGCAGCGATGATCACAGTACTTATAAAATCAATCGAACGTTCGTTAAGGTGGCGACAGCGACATCTAGGTCACCTCCATGAAATTAATCTATAATCCGAAATGACTTCGGGGGCTTTCTCAGTGCGACTCTAAGAGGATAACCTACCGAAGAACCCTCCGGCCTTTTTGTCGATGCTAGATGAATTAATCAGCTACAGTGTTTTTCACCGGCAATTACCTGACTCGACGTCGACCACGAGGCTTTTATGAGTTCGGCCCGAGCATTGAATCTCAGGCAACCAGCTGATATACAAGTAACAAACATGCCCACTTGAGCTCAGGAGCTTGCAATTTTACCTTCCGATTCTCTCGCGGCTGATAAATCCGTGCCCGGTTTGGATGGCATTTCATTTCCATTTCAGTCGCTTCATCTGGGCCTGGCTCACACTGGGGACAGACAGGGCCGGCCCGAGGTCGAAGCAGTGGCGGATAGTACAAAAGGTACTGGAGTAGAGGGCATTGCGGGGTCATTTGAATCATCAGTCACCCCTCACCAGGAAGGGAGAACGCCAGGAAGTATGGAGAAGGAAAATGCAGTTGGTATGGTACAACAAGTGCTGTACAAGTCAAAGCTCAAGATAGGTAGGTAGGGTACAAAATGCCGGGCCCAATGATGCCCCATCGTACAACCACAACGCGGCAGGTCCAGTCCAAGGGCCGTCGTCCATCAGGCCAGGTGGCGTGGGAATATGAGGGCCAGTCCGCGGCGGGCGCGTTGCCTGCCTCACACAGAGCCGAGGGATGCCCAAGTAGAGCCGGTGCACCCCTCTGGCGAACTTGCTACGAGCCGTCTCCCAGCACCACCCAGGTCCCAGTGGCAGCGTCCTCGGTTGCCAGCACTGCATCGTCGTCGTCGTCTCGGGCGCGGGACAACACTGCCCAGCCCATATCGTCAAAGTCAAAGTCGTCCCGATCGGGGGCGTGAGAATCGGAATGTGTGGATCGCTGTAGCGAGTAGAAGGAAGCGGTCTCGGAGAAGATGTCGGGGGAGGCGTTATCGGCGTCAGGGGCCGGCGCGGCGCGCCAGACCATGCGGTAGCCACGGCGGGTCTCGGTGTCGGCGGAAGCCCGGTCGGAGACGAGGTAGCGGGCTACATCGTCGTCTTCAACGAGGCCTGTAAAGGTCCAGTCCATGGGAAGTTTGGCAGGGGCAGCGGCGTCACGACGAGAACCCTTGCGGTTCCGCCGGGAGGCTCGCACGGCAAGGGTGTATGTGGGCTCGTCGCGGATAATGGCGTTGAGGCCGAAGCCTGCGCCGCGGAGGTGTTCGTCGTCGTAGAGCAGACCGAGGCGGTAGAGCTCTGCAACCTCGGGGTCCTCGTCCTCGCAGCCCTGGCTCAGAGAGCGCATGGGTGTGGGTCTGGCGGTTGTAGGATCGCGGAAGGCATCTTGTCGTTCGAGGGAGGGGACGCGGTCGCGCGAGCCATCGGAAGGCAGGGCGACTGTACTGCGGGCGAGACGGATGCTATCGTCGTCTGTATCGGTGACGAAAGGGCCGTGACGGGGAGGACGGCGGCGAGGGATGCTCGGAGACGAGGAGGAGTTTGTCCTTCGGCGGAGGAGGTCGGCTCTGGTAGCTGTGAGGGCGTCGCCGGTCACGGGGCCGGCGAGGACGGCCCTGATCAAGCCGGCACGGTCACGACCGTGATACCGTCTGGCACGAGGCGACTGGGGAGGAAAGTGGCGCTGCTGGCTGAACAACGGATCGGCCGGCGAACTGTTGAGGACGAGACCCATGATGGCGGGTTGTTGTTATCGGTGGATTAAGTAGGGGTGTTTTCTGAGGGTGTCGAGGAGGGTTGTAGATATTGACAGACGGAAGGGCGTCGTGAGACGTCGAGGGCGCGCAAGGCAGCGATGGGGGGAAGCTTTCGAAGCTGGGGGACTCGATGGGAAGGGGTTAGAAGGAGAAGGAAGAGCATTAAGTAGAGGGAGTATCTGGGGGCGATGCGTCACGGATGGGAGACGAGACGAGACGGGCCGGGGAACAGGAACATGGGGACAAGGGAACGGACTCAGCCTGTTCCCTGTCCGTCTGTGTGTCACTGTTGTTGCCTCGCGGGCTGAAGGATGACGTTTTGCCGTGCCGGGATGGTGAGGCCAGCAGCAGCCGCCTGAGACTGGACTCAACCGACGGCCGCAAGGCGAGTGACTCCCACATGCACCCACCCCCCTGGCTTCTTCCAGGCTGGCACACCATCTTGGGAGTCTTTGACGGTGCGCCCTCCCTATCGCAACCGGTCACCGGGACGTGGGATGGAGGTGACGGACGCGACTGGATTGGTGCAGCGCGTCTTCCGCAGCGGGAGGACGTCCAGGGCCGCCCACGAGGTCGGCGCATGACTCACTGAAAGGCGTTAGCCGGGGCATTTCTAGGAGGGTGTCGTAGGCAAAGTCTGGGCCAACCTGCTTGCTGCTTGCCTGCCTTGAGGTGCCTTGGGGGGGGAGCGTCTGACCTGGGGGCGCAGCAGGGTGGCCTAAATCCGGCACGGTGCCTGAGACGAGGGCTGTGATTGGTTGTCAAGGGATTCCGATGGTGATCGGGGCAGATCGGGGTCGAGGCCTCTGGTCCCGTCTCACATGCTGGGGTTGTTAGCCAGATGCTGGATTGGCCTCGTCTGGTGGTTGTGTCGTCTTATCGAAGATCTGTGATTGGTCCATTGGCTAGCAGATGACCTGTTGGCGCTGAAGTACGTCGCCCAGATAGTGCTGCATTTTTGGGCATGTCACTGGCACCTTATCAGTGGAGGCTCGGCGGGATCCACCCAACCATGGGCAAATGGCGTGCTGCTTCCGGGCTCATCCGCTTGTTCCTTCGCCATCATCAACTTGGAAATGCCGTCATCCTTAGAACCGGAAAGTCGTAAGTCGTCTGTCTGCTCATCCCTCTCCAAACCAGAGCTGAATCTGACTTGTCTTGGTATTAAATTAGATACTTTCCATCAAGGCCCGATGGCCTGGGCTTCTTCGTGTCCCTTCGCCACTAATCAAAACCCGGAAAGCTTAAACCGCAAATGCTCCAAACGCCATGCCGATGACTCCTTCGCCGGTCTTGTCAGCCGGCCCATGCTTCCCTCTTGCTCCTCAGTCAAACCTCAGCAACCGCTTATTGGCGAATCCAACCCGCGGCCGCCCCCGCCCCTCGGCATCGACATAGTCAAACACGGCCAGCTGCGCTTTGAGCAGCGTCGCGCCAAACAGGTTGAACCCAATCCCCTCGGAGCTCTGGATGCCACCAAAGCAGTGCGTGTCATTGACCTGATTGTAGCGCACGTACTCCCCCGGCACGCGTCCGCGGTACGTCCCGATCCCGAAGTACCAGTCCGGCAGCGTGCTCGCACAGGGGAAAACGAAGCCGCCCCAGGATGCTGCGAAGCGTGCCCCGCGGACTTCTGAGTAGTACTCGTCCACCAGCTCATCGGGGACGAGGATGAGGGTCGTGCCCGTGTCGACGACAACACGCTCTAGGAGGTCCGCTGCTGGTCGGAACGTCCCTTGTCGCCCGACCTGCACCCCTTCGACGGAAATCTCCCAGTAGGCGTTTTGTCGCGACACAGGCGCGTAGGCAATGGCGCCCTCATGCTCGCGCGGCGAAATGTAGCCAAAGTTGTAATTGCCCGGCCGCCCAGCCAGCAGGTTGGAGGTGAAGAGCGGCGCTGCCAGCGTTGGGAGGATGTTTTCGACGTACGTCTTGACCTGCTCCGGCGCCGCCGTGTTGCCGCGCCCGAAGCCGAGCCCTAGAATGCCCGAGGAGAACGAATCGCGGGTGAATGCCCCCGACACTCGCGTCGCCGACTCAACTGCTTGGCTATTGAACGAGGTGATTCCGAGGGAGACACGGTCCTTGTAGATGATGCCCGAGGCCCCGGACCCGTCGCCGTACCGGATGTTCCACGTCTGGCCTTCTTGCAGCTGCGATGTGTTGGACGCGTCAGGGTTATACAGCACCTGGTTCTGCACCTGGCTCTGGGGGGTCTCGGTCGAAAAGGTCCATCTGGGCAGCGGTCAGCTTGTGTTCCGTCTGGCAAGTGCCATGATATGACCTACAGGTCGCCCGAGCCGGTGTCGAGGTTCAGGAAGACAGTCTGCTGCGGGTACCCAATCTGCACGGGCACGACGTATTGGATGTCGAGATTCCGTGGCGGGAAGGCCAACACTTGGCCTGTCTGCCCTGAATTGAATCTCGTGCTGTTCAGGTCTGTATGCGAGTCAGCACTCTTCACTTCTAATCTCCCGTCACCAGCCTACTCACCCCTTCCTATGAGCGCCTTGTAGCGGGCGTTGACGTGCTCGCCAATCTCGAGAGCCCTCTGCAACGTCTCCGGCAGGGCAGCGTTGTACTTGACGTAGGCGTACAACCGCGCATCGAGACCCGTCTCCGTATTGTCGTACTTTGCGTTTGTCACCTGCGCAATGGAAAAGGTTCGGCCCTGAATCTTGTTGGCCTTGGGGCCGAGGGGTGATGCTATCGCCGCCGCGGCGAGACATACGACCACGAAAGACCGCATAATCATGGTGGAAAATTGAGTGAAGCAAGGAGACTGAGTGCCCTTGGTAAGTGTGCTGGTTCGCTTTTCCTTCCCAAACCCCTCGGCGAGCATCCCTCTTGACTTAATACTCTGCAGCCCCAGCTCGGTCAACCTCCCGAAAATGCGTCCGGCACCAATACTTGCCCCTTCGCGACGACCTCCAGAATGTTCAGCCCATGGTCCAACCCCTCCATGTGCCGGACTGCAAGACACGAGCGCCACTGCTGGCGCAGGAGATGTGCTGGTGATAGGTGCTGCTGTGGAATGCTGCCGACTGCCATCGGGGCCAGCCTCCCCACGGCTTGCGAGACAGCCCCCCTTCAGCGCACCTAGCTCGCTGTCAATCCAGGGACACTCGAACCGCCAAGCCTGGGCCCGCGCCGGTGGGGGGTTTACCCATTCTTTAGAGGTGTCAAGCCCATCACTGAAATGCCGCGAGGCGCCTCGGCCTTGGCCATGGAGACAAGCGGTCCTGGACTCCAGCTTTGATGTTCAAGGGCATTGTCTGTGGCTTGCAATGCGGCGGTCAATACTTCAACATCTCCCTCCTCAGCCGGTCCAGGTCCAGTCCACGATCGGGGTCCAGGCGTTTCATTCATTATCACTGGGTTCTAGACCGCGAAAAAAAGGTATTACCCGATGCACCCGACACGTCACCGCATCCCAGCAAACAGTCCGGACGGTTTCTTCACTTCGACTTTCACAGGGCCTGCAGCACGAGCATGCGGGCCTGCACACCCGCACCCCTTCGGTAATCCTCCAGCTCGGCACTGACAAACGCAGCCCGGCCGTCGGCAACAAGCTTCTTGACCTGCGCCTCGTAACCCTCGGGCTCCCAGATTGAGCCAAGGATGGTAGCCACGACGAAACCTCCAGGGCGGGTGACGCGAACGAATTCATCAAGGGCCGCTGGGCCAACGTGTCCTTGTGTCATTGTGCCGACGCACACCACGACATCGTAGGAGTTATCCTGGCGCGCGAGGGGTCCGGAGAGGTCGACGGCCTCGAGGGCGCGGTAGGTGCCGGTACGCTCAGCGACACGAAGCATGCCAGGACTCAGGTCGACGCCGTCAATCTTGCGGGCGCCGCGCTTGACGAGCTCAACGCCTGCGAGACCGGTGCCGCAGCCTGCGTCGAGGATCTCGATGGAGTCACTGATGCGGTCGGAGCCCAAGGCGCGAGCGACGGAGAGGGCTGCCACGGCTGGGCCGACGTAATCTTGCGTGGCTTCGGCGAGCTCCTTGTCGTAGGAGGATGCCCAGTCGTCGTAGATGGCTTTCATTTCATCGACGCTGGTCGTGGCGTATGTGCGGCTGATTTGCGACATGGTTGAGGTGGTCCGGGGAAGACTGAGGTGATGAGGATAGTTGAGGCCTTGACACGCACGGTCAGAAGGAAGAGCACAGTCACGGGGCTGGTAACATGACACGGGACACCTGGAGGCGCGTCTTTACCTGGTTGAAGATGGTTGGTTCACTGGGCGGTCGAGATGTTAAATCACGGTTGCTCTTGGTGTTGCTGAAGTCTCTGATCCTCATCTTCAGCTTCCACGCCAGAGACGCTCGTATTTATACCCAATTCCTGCCCTGAGGAAGCACATGTTTCCAAGTCCCTCGACCTCAATCTTTTCCCCTCCCGGCCAAGAGCCTCCCGCATCAAGCCTCACGTCATGGGCTGTGTTTACGCCCACAGCTTCATCTCACCAAGTCTCCTGTCGATCCTGTTTTCAGGGTTCGACGCGGCCAAAGGCTGAAAAGGCACGGTACGTCACCCGGGCCGCTGTCCCCCTTCGCACCGCGGCATCCATTCGGCTGCAGGCTCTTGCCCCGCCACGTACGGGTCTCCGGGGACGCGATGCTGCCGTGTGGCATCGGCGCGTGCGGGGGCGGCGACGGTGAATGGACGGGCTCGGACGAGACGGGTGTGGGGGTGGAGAGGTGAGGTCTTGGATGCCCCACGCCCGAGGGATTGCGTCTTCCGGGCTACTGGCGAGTGAGCGTGAGTTGTCGAGGAGTAGATTTCGAGAAAACTGGTCTTTGATGGACTTCCCCGCCTCCTGTGTCTTGCCGCTATTCGCTGGCCGTGAACGGGAGGCTCTTTGGCGGGGCTCTCGGCAACGGAGTTGGCTCCGGGAGAGCTTCGGCCGCCTCTAGAGGGGGATTGCCCGGGAGACCGGTTGGGGGGAAGATCGGCGGGCGTCGGACGCGACTGTGGGAAGCGCAGTATCCGATGCGTCAGGGCATGGCGTGTACAAGGTATGGACGCGCATCGGAGGTCTCTCATCTGGCTTTGCTTAGCCTGCGCTGGTTTTGTGTGATAGGACAGCTGGAGGGCGACGTCGGAAGGTGTTTGGATCGGCGGAGGGTATGGTGTGATGTGGTGCTTGGCTGCAGCGCGGAAGCAGGTAGATTTTGAAAGGGGACTGCTAGGACATGTGGGAGATGTGACGGTGACATTGCTGCATGTTGTAAGATGTGGTTGGAAGTTGTACAAGTGACACTGGATCTAGGAGTGTTGATGTATTCGCGGCGTTGATCGGAAGCGGGCATTGGAATTCTAGAATGAGGGGTATTCAAGCATCAAGAGGGGTGTTGCAGGGTCATTCTTCCGTCCAGTCTTCCAGCTCATCGGTCCTTCTTACAAGTACCCTTCTGATCGGATGCTGCCGTGATCGAGATGAGTGTGTAGGGAGGGAAGCATGTGCTCTGCTTCACGTGTTTTTGTCAGGGGGCGGTCTAAACTTGAGGAGGCTCTGGGCTAGCACTGCTTCTAAACTCCCGCCAGAACCTCACTATTCTTCCAGTTCCCTCCATGACATCACCTCCGCGTCGCATAGTTGCCTCGCCCCGCCCAGATGCACCGGAGTTCCTCGACTCGCTGCGTGGCGTTGCAAGCGGGCGGAGGTATTGCACTACCCCGCCATGGCCGTTGGACGGGAGGTCGGCACAGACTGCAAGGGAGCACAGCACAGCACAGCACAGCACAGCACAGCGCTTCTCTGCCCCCTGAATATCCGTGATCCAACCCCCCACATGTTCGCCTGCCGAGACCTGCATGCCACCGCCAAGGGGAAGCTCTCCACCAAGTGGAATGCGCCTCGCCGGGGGTGCTGTAGGCAGCCGGGCGGAGGAATGTGCGCCGTTTGCCTGATGCCAAGAAGGATTTCAACTGGGCAGGTTGACCACCGCTTTCTGCCTGGACACACCGCTTTCCTGACAGAACTGGTGAGCAAGTTTGGCAAGGAAACGTCCGCTTATCAAATCATACTAACCACACCCTGTTACAAGTATTGTGGCACTGTGGCTGGATGGGAGTTACACCTCTCTCTCTGCGAGCATTTAGGCATACCATTGCATCTCATCACCAGAACCAATTCACGGAACCATATGTTGACGATCGACGACAACAGGTCTCTTCAAGCTTCATATTGCAAGTTATAGTTGGCCAGCGGAAAACTGCTCAACCAGTCACACGATCACTCCTCCAATCTCCTGTGTCTGACCGAGATGTTGCGCCTCGTTGCTCCTCGAGTCATGACAATCTCGATTACCCCGCCATCGCCAGTCGCGTGGCGTCGACCAGTTGCATCATTCGACCATCTCTCCTTTCCATCATCACCGAGCCTCCGAGTCTGACCTCAGAAGAAACCATCGACGGAGTCAATTTGCCCCCGAAACCCCAGACCCAGGGATGGCCTGCGCGACATGACCCGACATCCCTACCAGCACGTCGCAGAGGACCCCGGAGAAGCTCCACGTGACCAGGCTCGCTATCGCATCCACGTCCAGTCCGTCCTCACAGAGTGGAGGCGCCCCGACGGACGGGGAATCGTCATGCCGCTAGCGACTGCGGATGCCAATTGATTCATGTTCATCGCAACGTAAATCTTTCTCTCACCTCGCCCGCCCAGATCGTCCCGTCCACCGAGGACGCTGCCGTCCGCAGCGGCACCCATCCGACCACACCATGTCGACCAGGAACTCGAAAAAGCTCTCCTTCTCGTGCGACACGTGCCGTAGGCGCAAGGTGAGAACCTCCCATCAAGCCCGGCCACCAAACGCGGGGTCCCGGAGAATCCCGGCGCAAGATACACTGAGACTGACGCGATTTGTTCCGCTCACCGAAAGGTCAAATGCGGCGGAGAACAACCAAAGTGCCACCGCTGCATTTCCCGCGGGGACAGCTGTGTGTACACTCAGTGAGTTGTCGTGGGCCCGAGTAATTCTGCAACGTTGGCTAATCAGACAGAAACCCAACTCTCACGTACACTTCGCGCCTCGAGAACCGCATCAAGCAACTCGAGGCTGAGCTGGCGGCCGCGCGTGGACAAAGACCGCTCACGGCCATCGATGGCTTCAACCAGACTCCCTCACCCGCCTCGTTCGGTCAATCCAGCCATTCGCCAGCCGATGCTGCCGCTCGCCATCATGACGCCGACGAGGACGCGCCAGGGACCGCCGGTGAGACTTTGAAAGGCGTCAAGGTCGATGGGAAAGGCGGCATCACCTACCATGGCATCACCAGCTTCTTCCAGCTTCCCAGTGATGGCCAGGCCAACTCGAGAGATGCCGCGACCTCTTCGTCCGAGCAGACCGTGCAGCGCCGTGAACGCCTCGTCGCCAATGCGTGGCAGCAACGTGTCCTCGAAAACTACTCGGACATTCCAGAACCCTTCCAGTACCTGCTCAACGTGCACTGGTGCTGGATCCAGCCGCTCTTCAACTTCATCTACCGACCGGCCTTCACCCGCGACCTCCAGAGTCTAGGCCCATACTACTCCCACACCCTGATGAACGCCATTCTCTCGCACTCGATCCGCTGGGGCCGCAGTGATCCCGCCGTTAAAGAGCAGCTCGATACATCCTACGATGGGGGAGCCCTCTTCGGCAAACACGCACGGAGGATGGCTCTTGAGGAGCTCACCAGCGGATCCTGCGCTATCCCCGTCACCTGCTCCGTACCAACTGTGCAGGCATTGCTGTTGCTCAGCGCCCAGGAGTGCAGTGTCGGCAACAGCGCCCAAGCTTGGATCTACAGCGGCATCGCCTTTCGCATCATCGATCATCTGGGCATCTGTGTCGATGGAGACCGCTACGCCGGAACCGCACGCCTCACCGATGAGGACGTGGAAATCAGACATCGTCTGTTCTGGAGCTGTTTCCTCTGGGACAAGGTCGTCAGCCTGTACCTGGGGCGCTCGCCCTCGCTCAAGTACTCGGCCGTGTCGCCGCCGCGCATCATTCTTGACGACTCCTCCGAGACGGAGCCCTGGGTGCCCTTTGGCGTAGACAACTCAAAATACCCTCCAACAGCCGCCCACTCCACCTCATGCTTCATGCAGGCCTGCCAACTCTCACTCATCCTCAACGAGATTCTCATCCACATGTACGATCCCGTCAGGACGCACTCAAAGGCCGAGCTGCGCGATTGTGTCGATAAGCAGGCTCCTGTCCTTCGCCAGTGGTGGGACAACCTCCCTGGTCACCTTCGCATCGACGTCGCCAACCTGCCCGCCCTCGCTCCCCCATCGCACATTGTCACCCTCAAGTACGTTGCCCGAGCAATGCCACCAACAAGTACTGACCCCTTTCCCTCTAGCATCCTCTACCACACCTTCAAGATTCTCCTCTACCGCCCGATGCTGTCTCACTCGGCCACCATCTCCGAGGGCAACCTGCAACCCATGCAGGGCTATCTCATCGAGTGCATCACATCAGCCACGTCCATCATCTCCATCTTCGACCTCTTCTGTCGGACATTTGGTATTCGCTATTGCGTCCTGTCAATCTCATACAGCGTCTACATCGCCACGTCCATCTTTCTCCTCCAGGTCCAATCGAACCCTGAGGACTCCCAGGCCATGCGCCGGCTCGAGTACTGCGTGCGGACCCTCGCCCAGGTTCAGCGCATCAACCCAGTCATCAGCAGCGCTCTCGAACTCATTACGCAGCAGCTCCGCTCGCTGTCTATCCAGGTCCCTGGGCTTGAACCGTTCATGCCCGACGGCCCCCCGCCCATGCAGTCATACGGCATCCCCGACTCCCGGCCAGCTCAGGACCCGTCCGCCGTTCCGCCAGGCCCCGAGTCGGCCTTCACGCCTGAGATGCTGCACCTACCTTTCGGCGATCAATTCAATCCCGAAGACTACAACATCGATCCCATGCGCTTCGAGACTATGTTCGAGACATTATCCTCACTCGAACCCCTCAGCGCCCGGGTCGCTGCCATTGATGGCATTGGGCCCGAAAGACCATGAACCCTTGCATTCGAGCCATGACTACAGCCGCTGAGCTGAAGCAGCTGCGGGCAGCGACGCCGACTTGATCAGCCGCACGACCTGCTCATATACCGTGAACGTTATCCCGCTTGACAGCTGCGACGCCCAGGTTAGTTCTTTCCCAAAATCCCTTGAGGAAAGCCACTCACCGTCAACCGGACCAGTCTCGGCGATGTCCCTCTCCAAAAGGCCCCGATGCCATCCGCTCGCAACGTCTGTCTCGCACAGTCCAGCATCCTTGTGTACTGAGAGTCGACGCGCTGCATCCTCGTCTTGATGTTATCAAATGGCATCGACGCATACCTGTTCATCGTCAGCACCATCACCTACGCCGGACATGATCACCACTTACACCGTGAACACGCCGCTGATCCCGCCAAGCACCAGCGTTGTCCCGATTCCCCCGTCCAGCTGGGGCCACCACCCCGCCACTCTCTCCTGCAGCATCGCAAAAGTTGTGAACCGCACCGCACTGTTGGTGCCCTGCTTGCAGAGCACCGGGAGCAGCCCACTCCAAAGCCCTCGGACGCCTTCCTGTCGGACCAACACCCCGCCGCCCCGATGGGCCCGCGATTCGTGTACGGTCCGCCGTCGGTCGTCGACGCCGCATGGATCATCTTAGTCTTGACGGCCTCGCCGGGCGTGACGACGAGTATGCTCTCCGCCACGCCTGCGCTCAGCCCGCTGATGACATTGATCCACGCGGCGCGTGGCTTCCTCGGTGTTGTTCCTGAGATCTCATCCAACCGGGTTCGTGTTGTCTCGAACGCGAGGAAGCGGATGCCTGACTTTGCGGCATTGGAGGTTGCTAAAGCCGCGCATCCGGCGTACACGCCTCCAAGGCCATGCTGGCGGACCGTCGACCGGAGAATGGCAAGGGAGCTGGGCGGCGGGCCTGTTACGGCTCGGTCTGAGTAGAGCTGACGTCGTGTCTTGGCAAACTCGGCCGGGTACTGCCAGGACGGGATCAGCTGTGTTACGGACGTCGGCAATGAGAATTCCCTACTGTGATCAACGTCTCAGAGATGCCGGCGATGCCTCCCGCGAGGATCTTTGTAAGGATAGCAGAAGAATCCATGGTGTGTTGGTGATGATGCTCGGGGTTTCAGTGTTGTGGGTGCCGTGCTGTGATGGAGTTGGCGGGCCTCGCCGCCTCGGGGACCTCGTTCTGATGGTCGACCCTCTCAGGCCGAGATACGGAGGCCGGGCAGACACAACTTGCCTCTCCGAGAACGCAGCATGCTCATCTTCTCCTCGCTCAACTTCCGAGCCTTGTGCATAGGGTTGACATTCTGTCGATGAATGGTGGTGGTTACGGCGCGGGGCTCGGGAGTTGGCCGAGATGCCCAGTTGCGGCTGCGCCGCGGTTACGGTTACATCTGTGACGCCAGCTGAACAATACGAAAAGGAGTGGTTAAATGTTTCTGCGCTTGTATTGGATCTTTTGGAAATTTTGCTTTCCCGTTGGTGTGGTGTGGGGAAGTGGCCGGTCGGTGTTTTTCCGTCGAAGCGAGGGGGCGGGACAACTCCCGTGCAGCCCCCCTGTCGAGACGGCCACGGCATCACGGCATCACCCCGAGGAGTCATGGTCGGGAGTTGTCCGAGGCAGAAACATTCGATGACCGAGTCTGAAGCTTCTGATGAACGAGGGGTGTTCATGGCTTCCGGTTCTCAGGGTCTGGCATGAATCCTGTTCAGAGGTCAGGCTTCAACGTCCTCGCGAGTTCACAGCTCTCCTCGATGCATTATCTCCATTGTGAACATGGCATTTACTTAGAAAAAATCATTTCATGGTTCTCATCGTGATGGCTTCCTCGTGCCTAATTCCACAGGTCCTGGGCATTCCCTCTGAACAACCTCTCAACCAAAAGGTCGTCCTCACCGCACCAGTCAAGCACCCTCTCCATCCAAGGGCGAATATCTAGACCTTCGAACCTCGTATGAGGCCAATCCGTCGCAAAGACCACCCGCTTCTTGCCCGCGACTCTGAGAATCTCCCGTGCCACCGGCTCCAGGTCTCTGTAACTAGCCTCGGTGCTCAACCGGTACGGCGCAGAGAACTTAACGTATGTGCTTCCAGCCTCAAGCAAGTTTACGAGGGATTTGAAACCTCGCACTTGGTACGGGTCGCCAGACGTCATGTGCTCCAGGCATGGGTGGCCCATGTGGTCGATGCAGACTCTGACACCAAGCTCTGGCACAATGGGCTCGAGCAGTGGGATCATGTCCATGGGCATGTAGACCTGGATGATCCATCCCAAGGGTCGACAATCCTCAGCGTAGCGGTGAAGCAGGCCTCGGAGGTCGCTGGCGCAGACTGACTTGCCGACGGAGGAGAAGTTGATACGGACACCACGGACACCCAGCTGATGCCACTGTTTCAAGGTGTCGACGGGTATTGACTGCGGCTCAAAGCCAACGACGGCCCTTCCACGTTGCCCGCCGAGGACCTTGAGCGCATCAAGCATGCAGCTGTTATCGTTGCCGTATATCGAGGGCTGGACTAGAGTGATGTTGTCCAGCGCGACGGAGCTCTCGAAGGAGAGTGCGTTCTCAAGGGTATGTATTTTTGGTCGGTACAGGGCATCGCTCGTCAGGGGGTAAAGCTCGGGGTTGACGACGTGCATGTGCGAGTCCCATGATCCCAGTGGTATCCTCTCATCGAGGGAGAGGCTGGATTTCAGGGAGGCTTCCTTGGTAGTTTGTGTCTCTGTCGCTTTTGGTGTGGTGAAGAGGTGTCGGATAAACGCCAGCAAGGCCCTGATATGTCGTATCAGAAACGTCTGCTGCTGCGAGAGGGTGTTTGACTTGTGCATGGCGAGGACTGAGGAACTGCCAGATGCTTGGCGGGGAATATTGCTGAAAGAGCGGTGGTGGGCAAAGACAGAGAGCCAGGTCGTCGATGGCAGCCCCCGTGTAAGTGACCGGGCTTGGCAAGGGACTTGAAGAAGACCTTTCGAATGTGAAAGATGCATCTTTCTATTCCGGAGATACACTTCCAACCGAGGTCCTCCGGACACCGCAAAACGCCGGACGACCGCATCTCGCGGCATATCGGACTCCCCCGCGAGCTCGGTCAGGTCGCCGAACTGCTGCTGTTGTGGAGGTTTGATGTCGAACCAGCGGCCTGAGCCTCCACCACGATGGGGACGTCGCTTGCATGAATGTCATTCCCTGCGTCAAGAACTTTTGTGATCGGGAGTTCCCCGAGGTCGATTCCCGCAGTATTTCTTGTCATGACCCTTCGCCCCTGACTCGCGCCAGCGCCTGGCAGGCTCGGCGAACTCCCGAGGCGGATGGTGACAGAGCAAATCCTGATCGTCGTCGTTTGCGACCCCGTTTTCCCACCCGTTGACAAACGTGCAGTCGGCCCATTCCTCCGCAGTATCCTACGCCCTGTGGCCCGCTGCGAACCAGAGCGAAATCGCGGGGTTCGAAACGGGGCCCCAGACGGAACAGACGCCAGGCGAGGTCGGACCAGACCCTTGGTCTCAGTGTCTGCATCACGGCGCGCCACACTCTTTCAGCCTGGGCTGCCACACCTGTCGACTCTCGACTCTTCTCGACATATAAAGTCCCCGGGGCTTCCGTTGAATCCGGGGAAGTCCAGCAGCAGCACCAGTAGCAGCACGCAAAAGCTGGCAACTGGGCAGTAACGTTACTTTTGAAAAGATACGACCACGCCAAGTTCCAACGCCGAACTCACCATGGCAAAGTTCAACCTATACTACATCGCCACCATCGTCATCATCGCCTGCGGATCGATCCCCAAGGGTAAGCTCAGCACCCCTTCACACATGAACCATACATACTGACGAAGTGACACCCAGGCTACGATGAGGGCGGCTTCAGCGCCTCGGTCGGGCTCGACTCGTTCAAGCGCGACTTTGGCCTCATAGCCAGCCTTTGGGAGGGCAACCCCACGGGCATGGCGGACCGTAAAGCCAACATTTCGTCCTTTGGCGTTCTCGGCGCTGCCTTCGGGTCGCTACTGGCGCTGTGCGTGACGGACCGCTTCGGACGTCTGCGCAGCTGGCAGATGTTTGTGCTGCTGTGGGCGAGCGGCATCGTCATGCAGGTCTTCTCGTCGGGCATTCTGGGGTTGATGCTCTTTGCCCGCATCTGGGGTGGACTCGGTGCTGGCGGTCTAACGGTCGTTGCGCCGCTGTTCCTGTCGGAGATTGCGCCTGCGAAGTCCCGTGGCATGGTTGTCAGCATTTACATGGTGATTCTGCTGACGATGTTGACGATTGGTGAGTCTTCCAGTACCTCTTCTCAGGTTCATGATCCTGACCCCTCCAGGCTTCTTCATCAACTACGCGGTCAACGCAACAATGGCCTCGACGCGGGCGCAGTACCGTCTGGTGCAGGGCATTGTTCTGGCGCCGGTCGGCATTGCCTTCATCGGATCCCTTTTCCTCTCAGATACACCGCGATGGCTTGCGTCGCGAGACCGGGGCGAGGATGCTCTGGCCGTTCTAGCCAAACTTCGCGGCACCACGCCAGACGACGAGTCCCTGGCCGTCGAGTTTGACGAGATCCACGAGCAGCTTCGCGACAAGCAGCGCGTGCTCGCCGACACGTCCATGCTGGCCATCTTCAAGGAGATTGCGACGACGCGTACCTACCGCACGCGCTTCCTCCTTGGAGCCACGATGCAGACGGTGGCACAGTGGTGAGTACCCCTCCTAACCCTTTCCTGACTCTAACCCTAACCCTGAGAAAGGTCTGGCGGAAATGGCATCACCTATTATATCCCGCAGATCTTTACTTATGCTGGCGTTGTTGGCCAGAATACTTCGCTCATCACGAGCGGCGCTTATGGCGTGGTCAAACTCGTCTTCACCATGGTCTTCACGTGGGGACTTGTCGATGTCTTTGGCCGGCGGCGGTGCTTCTGCACTGGTTTGTCCCTCCAGTGTATCACCCATATCTACATGGCGATCTACATGGCCATTTGGCGGGACGGCGGAAATAAGGCAGCCTCTGATGCGGCAATTGCTTCCGTATTCATTTATGCGGTCGGGTGGTCCATTGGTCTCTGCACGGTGCAGTACCTTTACGGAACGGAGATTTACCCAACGAGGATCAGGTCGGCCGCATACGCCACGAACATGGCTCTGCATTGGTTCTTCCAGTTTGCGGTGGTTCGGGTCACGCCCAACATGTTTGTCAGCCTGGATGTTTGGGGTGCCTACGTCTTCTGGGCGTGCGTGTGCGCGACGGGCTTGGTGCTGCTGGGACTTTGGGCGCCGGAAACCAAGGGTATTCCGATGGAGAGGATGGAGGAGCTGTTTGCAGGGCCGTGGTATATGGGCTGGAGGGCGACTGTCGACCTTTACGATCGGGAGACTCGGCCGCTGACGGGAGATAAGGGAGAGGGAGACTCGGAGAAGGGGAGCACAGGATTGTACGAGCAGAAGCGACGGGGAGAGGAGTCTGCCTAAGGAATGAGATTGAAAGAAATGTCAATCGTCTCCGAGGCCACCTTCCGCAGAGCTCGTGTCCTTGGTGAACTCGACGCCACTCTTGAACTCGGACTCGGAATTGAGGCTGAGAGGCCGGAGGCAGGGCCGTGATGGTGGCGCTGTCGGGTGTTTGTCAGCAGCCGACGGAACAGAGCATCGGCAGAGAAACAATCAAGAGATGTTCCGAATTGTCCGAGTGTGATTTGGTTGCGACAAACCGGGAGAGAAGAGGGAAAGAAACGAGCGTCAGCGTCGCCCCTGTGCAGTGCGTCTACTCCCGTGCATCCAGCCCCTGACGCGTCCCGTTTGCCGCGCGAGCATGCCCAATCGGTTCGAGCCCCAAGGCCACGGACGGCGGTGATGGCGAGGCTTTTCGCTAGTGGATGAGGCGAGCAGCACAGCTGAGCGCTTTGTCAATTTAGGTTCAGGAGCGGAAGGCCCGGGGGGGGGAGCTCCCGCGCCTGGGGTCATCCTGGCTCTTTGAGGGGGGGGGTGGTCTGGCCAGGGGAAGTTGGTCAAATGGTCAGCACTTTGGGCAGAGAAGTCAATTAACACCGGGTGAACAAAAACAAGGTTGGAGCTGGGGGGCGGGGGGGGGCCTGGGCTGGATGGATGACGATCTCACGAACGGGTGAGAAGATGAGATGAGAAGCACGGATGTTGTTGTAGAAAAGCACCGAGGGGAGGGGGAAAAAAAAGGCGCAAGTTGTTCGTTCTGTTTCTTTTCGCCCCGTTGGCCCCTCTGTGCTTTCTGCTTCTGTGGCCGTGGCCCCCTGGTCTTTTCGGAAACGGTGAAACAGCGGGCCGCTGCATGATGTGTTTGCCTCCGAAGCCAGGGGATCACAGGGGGATCATTCAGGGGGAAGCACTCAGGGGCAGCACACCGAGGCCGGCATTCGAGGAGAATTAACCGCCCTGCCAAGAGTAACACGACCACCCAGGCCGATGATCCATCTGCAGGTCTTGCTTGCGTGATCCTCTGCTCTGGCCTGGCGCGCAAAAAATCAATAACACCAAGACGGGACAGATCCGGTGGCGTTTGTTTAACTCCGGCCCCCGGTGAGCGTTATCTTGGAAATGCAATCTCAAATTATTCTCCCTACTGCTCTAGCGCCGACGAGTTTTTTTCTTTCTTCTTGCCTTCTCGTCGACCTCATCATCGTCGACAGCTCGCGCGCGCGCGCGCGCGGCTCAGCCCAGCCCCCAGGCGCTGGCCGCTAGCGAGAGGTAATCCCCGGAGAGCACCATAGTGTCGGGTAACCAGACCTCCAAGTGTTGACAGACTGGGTTAGCAGGGGTGGCCCAGCTGAAAGGTCTAGCCTTTCGGGACGTGGACAGTCGGTGGACTCATTCCCAAACCGCCAGCCGGGCCCTAGCTTAGCCGCCCCCCCTCTGCGCGTCCCCTGTAATCAGATGAGGGTCTTGACTCCCTTGGGCCTCCTCTCTCCTCCATCACTGCAGGTGCGTCGGCGTGTGAGGCTGGATCTGGCCCCCCGGTGGTCTAGACGTCGAGTGCCTCACAGACTCACAGACGCTCGAGTACTTAGACAGGCCTGTCCGCCCCGACCCCCCAGCTTCCGAACTCCCGGTTCTGGCATGTCGATCATCCTCTCCTTTACATTCAGTTCGATTTCCATCACTCACGACGCAGATCCCCCCGCGATCCCTAGCTAAGCCGCTCCTTTTTAGCTTACCGCAAGTGGACACCTGCCAGACCTTATACTTCGTACTTCAAGCTTGACGCCCTTTACCCCCTCTTCTTCTTCACCATGCTCTTCAACCTTCGATCCTGCTGCGCGGTTCTCGCTGCCGCCAGCACCCTCATCACCCCTTCCAACGCCGTGCCCCACCACCGTGGTGGTGGCCGCAGCCGCCGGCCCTGGGCAACCTCCGCCGTTGGAGAGCCCGTCTCCGTCTCCCGCCCGACCGCCACCCCGGTTCCCGCAGTTGAGGTCCCCGAGACTCCTGCTGCTCCCACTCCTCCTGCTGCCGCCGCTCCTGTTGCTTCCGCGCCTGCTGCCGCTCCTCCTGCTGCTGCTCCCGCCGCTGGCTCGCCTTCCGGCCTCTGGATCCCCGCCGTCGGCACGACCTGGCAGATCGTCCTCAGCGCACCTCTACAAATCGACACCACCAACCCCTCCGTCACCCCCGATGTCGAGGTTTACGATATTGACCTCTTCGACAACAAGCCCGAGACCATCACTGCCCTGCACAAGATCAACAAGAAGGTCATCTGCTACTTCAGTGCCGGCACCTACGAGGACTGGCGTCCCGACGCGTCCAAGTTCCAGTCTTCAGACTTTGGCAGCGACATGGCCGACTGGCCCGGTGAGAAGTGGCTCAACCTGAAGAGCGACAACGTCCGCTCCATTATGGCCGCCCGTCTCCAGCTTGCTGCCGATAAGGGATGCAACGCCGTCGATCCCGACAACGTCGATGCCTTTGTAAGGAGCCTCCCCCTAACGGCCATCTTGATCTTCTGACTAACACCCCCAGAACAACGAAAACGGCATTGGCATGACCCAGGCCGATTCCGCCGACTTTGTCAAGTTCCTCGCCACCGAGGCTCACAAGCGCGGCATGAGCATCGGCCTCAAGAACGCCGGCGACATCATTCCCCAGGTCATCAACGACGTCGACTTCCAGGTCAACGAGGAGTGCGTCAAGTTCAACGAAGGACCCGTCTTTGAAGCCTTCATCAAGGCCAACAAGCCCGTCTTCCACATCGAGTACCCCAACGGTGCCCCCGGCGCCGTCAGCACCTCCATGGTGTCGACCATCGCCAACGCCCCCGGCACTGAGAAGTTCAGCACACTCATCAAGACGCTAAGCCTGGATGGCTGGGTCCAGTTCGCTGATGGCCACACCGAGGCTACCAAGACGAACTACTAAACGACACAAAATCTAGACGGGGGGCCAGGAGCCTGCCAGGGCCCTGGAGGCATTCGATTCTTCTTTTCGATTCTTTGCGCTGCAGTGGATTGCGCGCCGGTTTTTCTTGTAGATACAAAAGTTGTGTGATAGTTGAGCTTCACTCACACGAGAAATGACAGCGATGATTTACCATCATGGCCTAAACTATTCATGTGTCCACTGCGATTTCCGTGCTCTCCATCGTGAACCCGCCTGCATCCTCGAATCTTTCTTCTCGGTGGGCTCGATGGATCACCCTCCACTCGCCCTCGGCCCCTGTCAAGGTGGTCGAACATGCATCTCCTGACCAGGGTGCCATCTGCCACATCCACTCAACATCCCTGTTCCAACGCACATCTCCCCTCTCCCACCCCGGGCATCCCCCTGACATCATCCACCAGCGCCTCGCTCAAGCCTCCTCCCTGGCCCTGACTCTCTCCCTCAGCGCTAACCATCTTCCCCGGCCCCTGAACCCCCCACCCAGGGCTAAGGGTTCGGCCTGTCGACCATCGGGAATGGAAACAATAGCGTCAACAGAAGCGCGCCCAGAAGGCCCGCCGCTCCCCCTGCAGGTGATGAGCGCCTCGCTCAGCTCGGTCAGCGGTCAGCGGTGCACGGCGCGCGCGGAAGATGCCTCCACACGGGTTAGCCTCCTCGGACTCGGACCCTCTTCTGTTTAAAAAATCAGACGACGCCATCCCCCAGCGGCCTGGTCCGCAACCTTCGGAGGTGTTCTTCTTCGGACGGAGTGCGGGCAAATATCGCAATGGAAGAGAGGCTGGACGTGTCTGGGGCGACCTTGCGCAGTTCGTCTGGCTTGGCAGTGATGTCCTGTCGCGGTTACTTTTCAGGAGGCTCGGATGGTGGCAAAGAAGCCCGGGCGACCGTCAGGTGCGTCGCACAGACAGGAGGAAGCGCCTTGGTCGGGTGTTTCCTGGCACTCAGCTAAACACAAACAAGGTGTGTGTTTGTCGGTGCGAGGCCTCTCCCCAACCCACGTGTTCGGGGGTCGGCAGTGCCACGGACTTGCCGGTGCTTGGGCATAAAATGTCTTCATGTCTGCCTGAGACTGCCTCCATCGTGCACAAGCATTGAATCGCGGCAGTTGCAAAAGTCTCGATGCCGACGAGCACATGCATGCGCTGATCGAGGCCGGCCCGAGCCACCCCCCTGAGCTTGTCTGCCTCTGTGTTGAGGCGACGATGGTGTCGACAAGCCGAAGCCTCTTTGCCTGACTCCGTGTTTCTGCGCTCACCCCTCAAAGCTATACAGCAGCCCCATCAAGTTCTCGTCAAAGTCCCGCGGGTCCATGAAGCCATGGTCCGTCAGTAACTGGATCGACTGACGGGCATACTCGACGCCCTTTTCCTTGGCCCCAATCGCCCATTGGATCCTCGCAAGTGTCTCGTACTGCTCCGTCATGAGCGGCCGGAGGTTCTCCTCCTCCATTAAGCCAATGACCTCGCGGATTATCTTGACGGCCTCGTGTACCTTTCCACGGTTGAGAAAGTCGAGAACGTCGGTCTTGAGCTGGATGATCTTTGCCCGCCGGTCGTCCGAAGCTGCGACAACAGCTGGGTGCGCCGTACAGAGGTCACAGGTGCATTTGAAGCCCCAGTCGGCTAGGAGGGTTTGGCGTTCTTGGTGACTCATGCCGAGGCGGGCGTCTTGAATGTGTCAGTGTGGTTCATAATTCGGACTGAGGTGCTCACAGCTGATGGTAATCTCCTCGCCGGGCTCAATGTCCCGAAATGCAATGACTGTAGCGGCCAAGCTACTTTCCGAGAACCTCATAAAGGCGCTATACATGGTAAGCCAGGCGTCTGAACCGTCCTTCATCCAAACTCACCTCGGGTTGCATGCGTGGTTGAGCCTCTGCGAAAGTCAGCACTGGCAGTGAAAGCTCACCTCCCCAGATCTCAACTCACAGATATCTCTGGAAACATGGCCATGTGCGGCTGGCCTGCGACCATCATCTGAAATGAATTTGTACGCATGATGTCCTCGACAATATCCGACTTGTACCCAGGGCTGCTCCTCCCCAGGCCAAGCAAAGCCTCAGGCTCGCGCAGCTGGTCCGCCGCCCGATGGAGCATCCCATAGCCGTCGATCTGCTGGACAGAACCGGGAAAAGAAGCATGAATAACCATGGCGGCATAATCGCCCATGAAAACCTCGTAACGCTTGATTGGCCGTGTCGCCACCACGCCCTTGCCCTTGCCGGGTATGTCGACAATCTCGTACGGCGGAGATGGTTCCCTCCCACCGAGAAGGACTGGGTCGACATTGTGGGCGGGGATGAAGGACATGTATGGGTCTTGGAGCATGTCGGCGCTGGCGGCTGCTACCTCAGGGGACGTGATGAGGCTGACGCCGTAGGATCCATACCCAGCATCGCTGAACGTGCAGAAGCGCGCCTTGGGGTTGTGCTGAGAATAAAGGCAGGAGGGCTCGTGTGTCCATGGGGCCCATGAGTCGGGATCGGGCCCTGATGTGTCGTCGACCAGTCGAGACGTTGTGTCCCTTGTCGCCCATGGAATAGTGCCAGGTAGGTCTGCGAGACAGTGGCCAGGTCGTTGGGTGGTATTTCCAGAGCCCTGAGCCAAAATGGCCCCAAGGAGGGGCAACACCCCTATCAAGAGCAGAGACATGCGTCTGGCAGGCATGTCTCTGGGCGGAAAAAGAATAATTCTGGCCGACGCGTTTGACTGACGGGTCTGATGAGACCTTTCAATCGGCTGTTCGTGCTGCTTGTCGAACGACGTTGACCTGCCGCCGAGGCCAGTTTGTCTTCACCGGGCGCACGGGCGTTTGTTTGAGGTCCTGTCGCCCCGCGGGCCATCACCCTCCGTTCCCCCCGCCGGGACAGGTCGCAACTGTGAAGGGCATGACAGAGAATGAAGCGGAAGTAGAGAGATCAAATCAATAATCAATAAGAAGAATCAAGCGACTGGACCGTAGCCTGCTGCTCTGTAGGTGCGCAAGCCGGCCATCGTCCAGGTCAGTGGTGGTGGTGGTGAGGTGCACAGAAAGAGGCATCCGCAGTGAGAGGGCCACGGACTGTGGCGCATGTCTGAAAACGCCACCGACCCTCGTGCTCACGTAACTTGACCCAGCCGGTTTAGCTCCACCAACATCGCAGCATCTCTCCTTGAAGCTCATCATTCAATTCAATACAAGATCCAACGCCGGCCCAGTCCATCAAACGTCTACCAGTCTAGTGCTCAAATCCAACACCCAGAGGTCCATTCAAGTCCCTGAAGTCACCCCTCAGTGCCCCAATGCCAGTCTGTCGGACCTCGTCAACCAACTCCCTGATCCTTGGGGCCATTCTCTCCGATCGGAAACCGAAGAAGTCATACGCCGCCTTGGACGGCAGACTCTTTCCGAACCGCCTCATCGAGAAGGACGCGTCAGCATAGCGCTCCCAGCCGTTGGCAGCGTATGCCTCAATCACAACCGTCGGCCGCCCGCTCTCCGGGCGCAGTACCGATCGCTTGTATTCGCGCGACTGCTGCTCAAACAGCCTCTGGCATGGGAACGACACGACACGCGCCCGCACGCCGTGCTCCCTCTCCAGCAACGCCGCCGTCTCCATCGTTACGCCCATCTCGGACCCGACACCGATGAGCGTCACGTCAAACTCTTCAGCGGGACGCTCAACAAAGACGTATGCGCCCCTCGCGACGCCCTCGCGCGACGAGTGTTGAGGGTACTGCGTCAGTGTCTGGCGCGACAGCGAGATGATGGTCGGCGTCTCTGTTGCCGAAAGAGCAGCGGCAAAAGCACCAGCTACCTCCTCCGAGTCGCAAGGCCGGATGTACAGCGTGTTGGGCATGGCGCGGTACAGCGCCGGCAGCGCAATGGGCTGGTGCGTCGGTCCGTCCTCGCCCGTGCCGATGCTGTCGTGCGTGGCGATATGGATCTGCTGGAGGCCCTGCAGCGCGGCCATGCGCACCGCCGGCGCGGCGTAGAGGTAGAACATGAAGAAGGAGCTCGTCACAGGGAGGAACGTGCCCTTGTTGAAGGCGGCCAGGCCGTTGCTGATAGCAGCCATGGCGTGCTCGCGGATGCCGTAGTGGATGTACCGTCCGCTGTAGTTGCCGTTGAGGCCACAGGCTGTCTGGAGGTCGGGCTGGAGAGGGTCAGTGGGATGCACCAGAGAAGCAGATGGCTGGACTTACGGATTGGAAGTCGACCTTTTGGCTGTAGGCGACGTTGCACGAAGGTGTCAGGTCCGCAGTTCCGATGAGGAAGTTCTTGAGCTTCTCTCCTAGAAGGTTGCCGACAATGCCGGCTGACTTGCGAGAGGCCGTCGGCTCCGTGGGAAGATCCTCCTTGCGGGGGATGAGCTCGGTCCAGTCGCCCGGCATCTTGCCCTGCACCCGAAGCGCGAACTCGTCCGACTCCTCGGGGTACTGCTCGGCGTACGACTGGACCCTGGCCTCCCAGTCGGCCTCGTGCGCCTGGCCTCGGGGGACAACGTCGGAGAAGAAGTCGTAGACGTCCTGGGGTATTTGGAAGTGCTGTTTGGCATCAAGACCCGCTGCCGTCTTGATGCTCGCGACATCGTCGAGTCCCAGTGCAGCGCCGTGAGTCTTGGCGTCGCCGGCCTTGTTGGATCCAAAGCCAATGGTCGTGCGGATGTTGATGAAGGTAGGCTTGTCGCTCACCCTGGCAGCGATGAGGGCATGTGCGATTGCTATTTGAGGTCAGTTTTCTGCTTGTACCAGAACTGCTGGCTGATGCTTACCCTCAACATTGGAGTTTCCGTCCAGGATCTCGTGGACGTTGAATCCAGTTGCCCTCATCTTGGCATTCATATCCTCCGAGTTGGCAACGTCGGCGGTTCCGTCGCACGTCACCGAGTTGTTGTCGTAGATGATGCAAAGGTTGTTGAGCTTCCAGTGGCCGGCCAGGGACACGGCCTCGAGACCGACACCCTCTTGCAGACAGGCATCTCCGATCATCACCCACGTCATGTTGTCAACCAGCTCATGTCCGGGCTTGTTGTACGTCGCCGCGAGGTTCTTGGTCGCCATTGCCAGACCAACAGCGTTGGCAACGCCCTGTCCGAGGGGGCCTGTGGTGACCTCGACACCTTCGTTCTCGATCTCGGGATGTCCAGGACAGAGAGAGTCGAGCTTTGTCGAGTGGTAGCTCTTCAGCTGCTCAAGGGTCATGCTCTTGACACCGACGAGGTGCATGAACAGGTACTGCCAGAGACAGGCATGGCCTGGAATGGGTCAGGTTGCACGATTGACGCAACAGGTCGATCGACCTCCTGAATGTTGGACTTACCGTTTGAGAGAACGAAGCGGTCGCGGTTGAAGTAGTTGCAGTTGCTCGGCGAGTACTTCATGACGTACTTGTACAGGGCAATGCCGATAGCTGCCATGCCCATCGCTGAGCCTGGATGCCCGCCATTGAACTGCTGGCAAAGGTCGGCAATGAACGCCCTGAAGACCTTCAGCACGCGGTCATGCTTCTCTGAGCCCTCAAACTCGAGGCTTGAGACTGCAGTGAGGCCATGGGCTTTGGTGGTGATGGGCTTGACGGGCAGGGTCTGGGCGGCCTTTTCGTACACTTCCAGAGAGGGGGCCATTGTTGCGGTGGAGGTTGAAGTCGTGGGATGGTACGATTCCTGACTCTGGAGTGTCTGCTGAAGATTGAAGCATGAATGGTGCTGAAGTCGGCCACTTTTATGTGTTGATGGCCAGCAGCCAGCAACAGTAGGCCACAGTCTACGACTTCCCCGCGGACGGGCACTCCGGGTGCAGATCGGGGATGCTCGTCGCGAAGTCCTTCGCATCGACCATGACCCAATTCCCCACGGGGTCTCGATCACGCCTTGACTCGTTTCCATTCGTCACCAAATCAACAAGCTGTTCCTGGCGTCCCTGGCGTCCGAGGAAGCTGGGGTTGCCTGCTTCAGGCCGAGTCCTCGATGCGAGATACGCTAGTCATGACCAACCTTTGGCCTGCACCTCGCGTCGAGACCGCACCAGCTCCATTCCCCCGCTCATCCGCTCGCATCGGGGACAGTGCCACCCCGCAAATCTGGGGCAGCGATTTATTTAACAAGGGGCTGCACCTCGAGACGAACCTTGACCCCAGCAACGTCCCCCCGTCCACCTCAATCCCCAACCGTCACCGCTGCTGAATCTCCTCCAACCTCGACGGCCCACATTCCAACACGCTGCGGGCAGTCAATGATCGCCCCCGAGGCGAGAAGAGTGAGACGAGCAGCGCTCCTGAAACCGTGCACCTAGCACCGATACCCCGAGCCTCAACAACCTGATGCCCGAGAAGCAGACTCCCCGGACTCGGAGGGTGAGGCCGTCCAGAGCCCGCGGCCTTCGGACGTCTACCGGCTGGTAAGCCCTCCTTACACTCGCTCTAGGATCAGGCCCCTTGTTGATGACGACACAGCCTTACCTGCAGAAAGAGGCGGGTCAAGTGCGACGAGAAGAAGCCAAAGTGCAGCCAGTGCGGCAAGGCAGATCGGGACTGTCGGTATCCCGGTCGGAGTCGAGATGAAAGTCCTCGCAGTGACTCGCGAGGGTCTTCAGCGCTGACGGAAGAGCATGAGACGCTGGTCGAGCAAGGTGCCGACGAGCCTGAGGAAGCAGACAGGACCACCGAGACCCTGGCAGAGCCCTTGCCCGCCCAAGCACTCCCGCCTGTCCAAGGTGGCCTGAGCCCTTTCAGCACCAGTGCTGTACCTCTCCCTTCGGTCAGCTTTCAGATTGACCAAGCCACCCTCGGTCATACAGCTGCCCCAGTCGTCACTGATCCTCCGGTCATCGGTGGCCTCGATGCAGCCTTCTCGCCGTTTACGGGTAGCCAGCATTCTCTCTTGAATATCTCGCCGTTCGAGTGGTACGACTTGTTGGCGCAAGACGCCATTACACAGATTCAGCGACAGGCGGCCCTCGGCAATGGCGAGCAGCGATGGGCGTTTGACGAGACGGCCCTGTCTCGCAGACAAAGTCCAGTGCCTTTTCTTGACGATGGCGCATCCACTGCAACAGATCGAGACATTGGTATCTTGACGGAGCCGTGGAATACCTTGGTCAACATTGAGCTCTCGCCTACGGATCGAAGCTATCTCGAATATTACATCGACATCGTCGGCCCTATCCTCGACCTCTTCGACCCGGACCGACACTTTACCAATGTCGTGCCTCATCTTGCCATTCGAAATGTCGGCCTTCTCAAATCTATCCTGGCTGTCGCGGCAAGGCACAAGTCCATTGGATCTGAACACTCCCTGCCAACGGGCGCGAACCCCATCGACCCGGCCTTTGGCGATCATCTTCCTCCGACATCACCGAGTCAACCCCCCGAGCACGCGCACTACGCTGCCCAATATTACTACGAAACACTGCAATACTTGTCTAAAAACCTCCTCTACCCCTCCTACGCCGACTCCCTGGAAATCCTTGCGACCGCCATCATGATCAGCACGTACGAAATGTTCGATCCCCAAGGCGCCAAAGGAGACCTCGAGCGTCACCTTCGAGGTAGCTTCTGGATACAAAGATGTCAGGACAACAACGGAGAAAGTCTTCAGGGCTTAAAGCGAGCAGTTTGGTGGGCGTGGCTCCGGCAAGACACATGGGTTGCTTTCCGCGCGGGCCGCCCGACGTTGACCATCTGGAGACCCGTCAAACGGCTCGAGGAGCTCAACTCGAATGAAAGAGCGACTCGGATCCTCTACATTGCAGCAAAGTGTGTCGAGTACGCGGCCGGGAATACGTCAACAGCGACAGACATTCAGCAGCGTATCGATCACGGGAATCGTCTCCTTCAGACTTTGAGCGATTGGTACACTACGTTGCCGCCGTCATACAGACCCTTGGATCATGGCTTGAGACGAGACGCTGGAGACGAAAGCATCCTAACTGGCGCCTCTGGCAGTACCCCCGGCGCCATGTCCCATCATGCCTCTGAGCCGAGCGGCCCCATCTTCCAGCCCATCTGGATGCACCCGCCTAACCACGCCGGCGCCATGCAGATGTACCACTTTGCACGCGCGGCAGTTTTGCTCAACCAACCCACGACAGGCGGTGTGGTCGCATACAGGCGGAGACAGAGGACGTTGAACGAGAGCCTGCATACGATATGTGGCATTGCCAATGCCAGTCGACCGACGGATCATGCCATGGCGTTTGTCAATGTGCAGGCTGTCTATGCTAGTAGGTGTACCTCTACCTAGAGAGGGAGAATATTTACTGACGGAATGCAGTTGGGCAGTGTGTTCAAATGCGGGAGAAGCAGGCTGAGCTGGTTGAGATTTTGAACAAGGCGCTGTCTATAAGCCGGTTTCCGGCGACGAGTTTGGTGGATGATTTGAAGACAATATGGCAGGAGGCTGTCTAGGCAGTAATACTCACGGATTTTGATGTGTGGTTTCTGTTTCTCGCCTTCTTCAAATCCAACTCTCTCAGACTAAACATGGCCAGGACGTCGATTGACCTGCGATATTGATTGAGATGCTATCGGAACAAGCAGGAAAGGGAATTTGGTGTGAATCCAGGCGATCTCAGTGTAGGTGCACATGGAAAGTCAAACGTATCCCAAGAACTCCGTCTCAATTTGAAAGTACTGTCTATCATTTTTATCATTGAGCCTCATAGAGCCCTCTACCACGCGCCAACAATGCCTGCAACAGGGATATCGATTCCTGTCGTGTAAGAGGCGCAGTCGCTCAAGAGGTACACGTACGCACCGCCCAGCTCTTTCGGGTCAGCAAGACGCGGCATGCCACCATAATACTGCATCTTGAGCTTCCAATCCGGAGCCTGGTCCACAAAGTACGTCATGGCGGTCTTGACGAGTCTGGGATTCTGAGCTCACCAGCCACGATGNCCGTGCTTCGCCCACTCCATTGCCAGCGTATGCGTCATATTGCGCACCGCACCCTTGGTAGCACCATATGGAGCAGACGGTGCAGCCCTGTTGGGACGGTACGAAGTCATGGATGCGGTAAAGACGATGGAGCCCTTGATGCCGAGCTCGATGAATCGCCTCGCCACTGTCGTTGCGCAGAAGTAGGCACCGAAGACGTTGAGGTTGAACAGCTTTTCAAGCTGAGGACGGTCGAAGTCGAGAGCAGGCTGGTGCTTGGTCATGCCGGCATTGGCGACAAGCCCGTGAATGGAACCTTGCGCGGCGATGATGCCGTCAATGGCGGCTGTGATGCTCTCTTCTGATGTGACGTCGCAATTGATGTAGTGCAGCTTCTTTGGGTTGGTCTTTTGGACGGCTTGGAACTCCTCGCCGGGCTCAAAGAGGTCGAGACTGTAGACGGCGGCGGCATCGTTGGCGAGGCAGACTTCGGCGATGCCCAAGCCGATGCCTCTGTTGGCGCCGGTGATGGCGATGACCTTGTTCTTCAAGGAGACTTTCCAGTCATGGTCAGGCCCTGGTTGGGTGTTGAGGTACTCGGAGCCGTTCTGGGCATCGGGCGTGGGAACGGGACCATTGCCGTTGGCCGCAGGAGCGGAGGTGGCATCGGAGACTGCGCTGGGCGACATGATGGCAGGGGATTGGCGGTGAAAGGAGGAAGTTGTGATGACTGGGGTGGAAAGGCGGGATGATGAGGGGCCAGCAAGACCGGGGTAGATGCCATGTCGGCCTCATTATTATAACTTGTTTTCTCGTGGGGAAGTCGCATCCGTATCGCCTCCGGGTTTGTCTGTGGCCGTGTGCTCGGCGAACCATCGGAAGTCCCTCTGTCATGTTCGGCGAGGGCGACATGCCTCGAAGCGAGGCCACCACCACCACAGTCTCCTAGCCCCTGAATTACCCCACAATGAGCCCATACCGAACTTGAAGCTGCTGAGGGGACTGAAGCTGACCTCGCAACGAGTCTTCATGCGCTAAGTTTTAGCTCCAGGCCATGCCCTTGGAGGCCAAGACAGTGGCGCCAAAACTGCTGTGAATGGTTGCCGGGTCGCGCCTGACCGTGGCCAGGCCACTGGCGGCAGACTTCCCTCGAGTCAGTCCCCTCTCGCCCCCAGTCTGGACCCCACGGGGTCTCAACGACTCTGTCCCCCGGACTCGTTGCGTTCTCCTCGACAAACACCCTTACGCGGAAGTCAGAAGTGCCCCGGAGTCTCCGTGCCCCAGCCATCAATGCATCCGTTTCCCCGGATGTGAGAGCACTGTGGCACTGACACGATTCTGTCCCAAGAACATAAAAGACACGGACAGCCTGCGTCCAAAGTCTCCAAGGATCATCATCGCCACCCGCCTCGCGACCCTGACAGGCACTCTCAAGTCCGCTTTTCTACCCTTCTTTGAACAGAACATGGCTGTCAACGCTCCATCGACCACGCCCAGCGTCGAAGACATGGAGACTTACCGCAAAGACTTGTCCGATCAGCCCACCGACCATGTTGAGGAGGCTGAGGGCTTGACATGGACGGAGGAGGAAGAGAAGGCACTCGTCCGCCGAGTTGACCTCTTCCTTCTGCCTACCATCTGGCTGATGTACCTTCTCAGTTACATGGACAGAACCAAGTAAGCTTTAGTCCTCTTTTTCTTCCCAGCAGAGGGGTGGTGGTGATCAACCACGGTGGATGTGTTCGCACAACTGGGAACATGTCGAGAGACCTTGCACAACCTCAGACTCGCTGACAACAACTACTTAGCATCGGAAATGCCAAGATCGCAGGCATGGAGCATGATTTACAGCTTACCAGTGACCAGTACAGCATCATACTGGTCGTCTTCTTCAGTCAGTTTTCCCATGTTTTCACCCAACTTGAAGCCAAAGCAGCACCAAACATCTCTAACTCTTGGACCCTCAGTTGGTTACGTGATCTTCGAACCGCCCTCCAACATGATTCTCGTGCGGACTCGTCCCTCTCTCTACTTGCCCTTCCTCATGGCAGTCTGGGGGGTTCTGACGTGCATCATGGCCGTCGTGCAGAGCTACCACCACCTCATTATCCTGCGCGTGTTCGTGGGCATCATGGAGGCTGGTTTCGCGCCTGGCATCCTCCTGATCTTTTCATCCTGGTATAAGCGGAACGAACAGTCCAAGCGCTTCGCTGTCTTCATGTCCGCCGCCATTCTCTCGGGCGCCTTTGGAGGCCTGCTCGCTGGAGCCATAACGGGTGGACTGGAAGGTGCTCACGGCATTCGCGGCTGGCGATGGTTGTTCATCGTCGAGGGAGTTGCTGTAAGTTTCTTTGCGTTACCCTCGTGGGCGGACCTTTTCTGACATTTTCTACTTCCAGACCATCGGGTGGGCGATCATCTCGGTATTCCTCCTCCTCGACTACCCCGGCAACTCTAAGCGTCTTACTGAGCGCCAGAGGGCCATTGCTGTTGCCCGCCTGCAGCGTGACTCTGTCGCCACTCGCTCCGATGGCGAGAAGATCGGCAAGAGGCAGTCCTTCCTCTTGGCTGTCCGGGACTGGAGAACCTGGGGATTCGTCTGCGGATACATGGTAAGTTGACTCGAAACTTTGCAAAGGGGGCCCTCTTTTAACAGCCCGTCCAGGTTATCGTCGGATCCTCGACTCTCTCATACTTCTATCCCAGTCTGGTTCGCGGTCTTGGCTACAAAAATGTCGTTGAGGCCCAGTACATGACTGTAAGTTCAAGTCTCTCTCTGATCAATCCCTTCATCTGACTTGCCAGGTCCCCATCTACGCTGTCGCATTTGTCTGCTGCGCCATCACAGGCTTCTTCGCCGATAGGGTCCCCGGCTACCGCGGCGTAGTCATTGCCTGTTGGCTCACCTTCTCGATGATTACTGCGATCATTGTCTGCGTGGTCTACAACTTTACCGCCAGATACATCCTTCTGGTTCTCATGGCCGCCGGTCTTTGGTCATCCAACGCCGTCTCCCTGTCCTTCGCATCGTCGACGTTCGGCTCCATGGATGCCGAGGTCCGCGCCATTGCGCTGGCGGTCATGAACGGCATGGGTAACCTCGCCCAAATCTACGGAGCTTACTTGTTCCCTTCGGTGGAGGCGCCAAAGTATCTCAAGGGCTTCGGTGTCATCTCGGGAATGCTCGGCTTTGGCGTCTTTGTCTATATTGTCCTGCACATTCTTGTCCGCCGCTGGAAGCTGTACTAGATGTAGATAGAGTCCTTGCAGCGGCTGCAAAGGAGGAGGGCCGGAAAGGGGGTCCCCGCCGACTCCGAGCCGCCCCTGAATCCACTGTCACGAAGCTCCGGCCCTCGTAACAGGCCCTTCAAGAAACATGAATCAATCACAGTGGTTACTTTCCCGATGCTTCTGTGCGCACGTGAATCCATCGAGGTTAACTGGGCTGGGGCGGTCATCATCCATCAATCTAGGTACTACACAGGGACAAGGTCTAGCGCTTCACCCACCTATGCCTTACAATACATCATCAAAAGCAGCCAGAGGCAGAGGCAGAAACACCAATATCGTAGATTTCATTCGGTAAGGATTCTCCATTCAGGTCCTGATGTCGCTTCATCCCTGCTTATTCCGCCTTCCAGTGAAACTTTGCAGCCGGATGGTCGGCAGGAGGCCGCGCCACCCCCTTCTCCCCACGGAGGTTCTCCCTGTAGGTGCCGCCAGGAACGGTGTACCCCTCCCAAAACAGTCCTCTCTGCCTCAGCACAGGCAGAAGATCCGAGATGACTTCCTCAAAAGTGCCAGGGAAAAGCGCGTAGGCGAGGTTGAACCCGTCAACATCAGCCTCTTCAACCCAGCGCTCCATTTCATCGGCAATGAACTCCGGCGTCCCGACCACTGTCGCACCAAGACCCCCAACCTTGATGTGGTTTCCCACAGTGTGCTTGGTCCACTTGGCAACGCCTGGGCTGGCCTTGCTCCACGCCTCAACGGCCGAGCGGATGGCGTTCGACTCGACATACCGCAGCTCTTCATCATCTCCGTACTTACTCAAGTCAATGCCCGTCCAGCCTCCAAAGAGAGCGAGTGCGCCGTCTTCGGAGCCGTAGCTGAGATATTCCTTGTACTTTTCCTGCGCCTCTTCCTGCGTCTTGCCGATGATGGGGCAGAGCATGGCGAGGAACTTGATCGAAGCTGGGTTACGCCCGTAGTCGTCTCGTGCAGCAGCCCGGATCTCAGCAATATTCTTTGCCACGACTGAAGGTGAATGGCCTGCAACGAAGACTGCTTCGGCATTCTTCGCTGCAAACGCTTTCCCGGCGCGAGATGTTCCGGCCTGGAGAATGACTGGCGTTCTCTGCGGAGAAGGCTCACAGATATGTGGGCCAGGGACCTGATAGTACTTGCCCACATGGTCGATGGTCCGAACAAGTTTTGGGTCGGTGTAAACTCCCGTCTTCCTGTTCAGCTTGACAGCATCATCCCTCCACGAGGATTGCCTGGAGGTGGTGTTGGTCAGGGCGCCAAGTTGTAGAGGAATGAAGTGTGACTTACCAGAGCTTGTACATGACCTCGACGTACTCTTCCGCCATTTCATACCTGTTGTCGTGCTCAGGTTGCTGAGTGTGTCCCAGGTTGCGCGCAGCTGAGTCCAGATAGCCGGTGACGATGTTCCAGCCGACCCTCCCCCCGGACAGGTGATCAATGGTGCTCAATCGGCGCGCGAGATGGTACGGCTGTTCGTAGGTGGTTGCCACAGTTACCCCGAATCCGAGACTCTCTGTTGCAGCTGCCATTGCTGACACCGTCATGAGAGGCTCATTGACAGGCCATTGGGCTCCCGAGACAATAGCCGGGGCTGGGTTCTGCGGTCCTTTGTACACATCGTACGCACCCTAAGGACTCGTCAGTTTGAGGTTTCATTATTCGGGTGAATAGTGCTTACTAGGACGTCGGCGATGAACATGCCATGAAAGCCACCGCTCTCGAGCAGCTGGGCAAGCTTGACCCAGTGCTTGATGTTGTTGAACTCGGACGAGCGGTCTTCTGGGTGCTGCCAAAGTCCAGGCGATTGATGACCGCTGCAACTTTCAACGAACGCATTAAGGATCAACTTTTTCTTCGGCCGCCGGCCATCTCCGTTGGCGGTGGCCATTCTGATCGAAATATGAGAGCAGGTGTGGAAAAAGTCGAATGAAGGGATGGCGGGGATCCGTGATGACTTCGTATGCCGCGACAAGGGCCTTCCGTTATCCTGGACCTGAATGATGTGCTCGACGAACATCCATGGCCACGCTCTTCTTTATACGCCGGTCGCCTCCAAAATGCGACGTCGCGGCTAGCCCCTGAAAAAGTCCCCTTGCTTCGGCTCCCCCACGGCACCGTCCAATGACGCCATTGCAGCGCAGATGATGTTGCTGGGCGATCGTGCTCCGACGTCGCAGCTTCTGCCAATCACGCCGACCACGGCCCAAGAGAGCCGAAATATCTCGGCAGTTTCCAGCCGTAGAGATCCTGGAGAAGGCACTTTTGGGCTCCGCTATTCGGCAATCATCATGTGTCTGGAGGTTGCTCCGCGGGGTTGGGTTTCATTGTGGTTGGGTATTGGCACGGTTGTACGAGCACGACATAGTTAGCTTGATGGCGATGTAAAGGATCATCGAACAACCCTTATCGCCAGCGAATGCCAAGCATCTCCATTGGTTCGCGCAGTCAGGGGACCGAGAGCTTGGGACGAGGTAGAGAGGAGCGGAAAATAACACGTGGGGGTTGCTTGCTCTGCGTTTGATCGGTTGTGCTGCCGATCTATTTCTCCCCGTTGACCCGCTGCTCCGGGTCACATGAACCTGCATCTTTGCAGCCATCAAATCTTGCAGATACCACCTCCATCACTCCCTTCAACGTCAAAAAACATCAATCATATCCCCTTCTTCAGTCATGGCTGGGGGAACAGTATCAGACGCCGCCGCCGGCGACAGCTCGGTGGTGGCCCCTCCCCTTCCTCAGTTCGCGGGATAGTGAGTTTTATCCTTCAAAAGCTGGAAGCAAGGATAATACTGACCTCTGTACAGCATCGTCGTCGTCGTCATCGGCTTCATCTTCGCCGCAGTAATGATTGGAATCACTCACCTGCTCAAGAGGGTCGGGGAGGACAACAAGACGTCAGAGATGTTCATCACGGCCAACCGGACCGTGAGCACAGGACTGACCAGCTCTGCCGTTATCTCTTCCTGGCTATGGAGTACTGCAATGCTTGGGAGTAGTCTGGTGGGTTATAACTTTGGTGTCGCCGGGCCATTCTGGTTCGCTGCTGGGTGAGTGCTGTTCTTCATCTTTCGCAGCTCGTCTTTTTCTGCGTTCCGTCTTGTTCTGTCGTCCGTCGTACCATGCTGACCAAGCAGGTGCTCCCCCATGATCGTCTTCTTCTCTCTCATCGGCATCGCTTGCAAGATGAGAGTCCCTCAAGCGCATACCCTCCTCGAGATCATTCGCATTCGATACGGCAAAGTTGGACACATTGTCTGGATTGTGCTCTGCTTGATTAACAATATCATTGCCGTGGCCAACATGCTGTTGGGCGCCAGCGCGGCGATCTCAGCGCTGTAAGTTCTCCCCCGCCCCTCCGCCCACCACCGCTACCGTGCCACCACCTCTATCTGTATTCTAATGCACGTCTTCAAGAACCGGCATGCATGTCATCGCGGCAACTTTCTTACTGCCAGTTGGCGTCATTCTTTACACATTTGTTGGCGGCATCAAGGCCACGTTTTTGACCGACTATGTCCATACTTTCACCATCACCATCATCATCTGCTTCTTCACGATCAAGGCCTTCTTGACCCCTGAGATTGCATCGCCGGCTCATCTCTACGACCTTATTGTCGCCGCTGGTGAAGCTCATCCCGTCTCGGGCAATGAGAGCGGTAGTTACTTGACAATGACAAGCCACGGGGTGAGTGCCAACATCGCGGACATCAACTTGAACCTCATCTGACCTTCGCAGGCCATGCTCTTCGGCATCATACACATTCTAGCTAACTTCGGACTGGTCATAATGGACTCTGGCTTCTATGTCAAGGCATTCGCCGCCCAACCGCAGGCCGTCGTGCCGGGCTACATCGTGGGGGGCATTGCGTACTTCGGCATCCCCTGGTGTCTGGGAACTCTCATGAGCTTCATCGCCCTTGGTCTCGAAACCAGCTCCACGTTCCCTACATACCCCCGTCGCATGTCAGGCACGGAGATTGGATCGGGCCTCGTGTTGCCCTACGCCGCCGTGGCTATCGCTGGTCAAGGTGGCGCCGTGGCCATCCTGCTCATCACATTCATGGCCGTCACCTCAACCCTGTCTGCCCAAGTCATCGCCGTGTCTTCCATCATCAGTTTCGACATTTACAGGCAATACATCAACAAGAATGCCAGTGACCGAGACGTTATTCGCTGGAGCCACATTGGAGTGGTCTTCTTCGGCCTCTTCTCCGCTTGCTTCTCGACCATCCTCCACTACGGCAAGGTCGATCTGGGCTGGACGTTGTACATGCTTGGCGTTCTGACGTGCCCTGGCATCTTCCCCACGGTCTTTGCCATCCTTTGGAAGAAGCAGTCCACTGTCGCCGCAGTTGTGTCGCCCATCCTGGGTCTGTTCACGGGACTTGCTGTTTGGATCGGCACCGCTTACGCACTCTACGGCGAGATCAGTGTTGCCTCCACAGGACAGGCCGTACCGTGTACTTGGGGTACAACCGCCAGCGCCTTGAGCCCAGGACTTTACAGCATCATCATCTCGCTGATCAAGCCTGCCAACTACAACTGGGCGGACTTTAGCAAGGAGAAGCTGTCCCTCGGGGATGATACCAACTCTCAGCAAACCGACACGGAAAGGGCTTCGGACTACCAGACTAACAAAGCACACTTGAAGCGTTGGGGGAGGCTGGCTGCCATCTGGTCTCTGGCCACCTTCTTCGGCCACTGGGTCTTGTGGCCCCTGCCGATGTATGCTTCCCGGTACATCTTTGGTCAGGGCTTCTTCGTCGCGTGGCTTGTCGTTGCCATCATCTGGGTTTGGGGAACCATGTTTGTCGCTGGGTTCTATCCCCTGATTGACGGCCGCCAGCAGATACTGGACGTTCTCCAGACGGTGAGGGGTGGAAAGAATTCCGCGAAGAGCGACAGTGAGGAGCCCGGAACGCCCAGGGAGGTGTTCGCCAGTGAGGAAGGCAGTGAGAAGGGAGCGGGGTCTTCTTCTTGAAATGGCCAAATCACCGCCGAAAAGAAGTCATAGACACCGCCGCCACTCATCGTGAAGCAATTCGTTGCAGAGAGTACTTGTCTAATCTATCTACCTATGAATCATAAGTACAGAGAGATTCATCCCCTATCTCGTCTTGCAGCACGAGCTGCTTTCCTGGGGCCGGAGCGGTCGAAGCGTCATAGTTCTCGGGAAGATAAGCGGCCTAGGAGATGATGTTGTCGAAGGTGTAGGCGACTCCTGGCCTGGGTTATCGGTTGATGTCGTCAAGTCGAGCGTTGGGCGCAGCATAGGCTGCGTTATAGGCAATTTGGTATTAGAGCATGGTCAGAACGTGGCAGAGCTAGGAACGGACTTGGACAAGAGTTACTAAATACGAATCAGAGTTATTACATTCGAAATAAAACGACTTCTACGACCGTGTTCTCCCTTCTGATGCCTGTTCGTTTCAATAGTGTTTACCTACCTGAACTACATGTACCTAACTACCTATGTAAATATCTGAAGCACTTCAAAACTTCTTTTCTCCCTCTCTTTCCTCTGCGCAAGCACAAAACCCTCTCACGGAGAGACCTCGCCGCGCCCTTTCCCGAGAAATTTCACTTCGTCGAATCTCTCTACGCCCTCATCACGATACCTCGTCAGAATGATCGTGGCCGCGGCCATGGCCGCTGGGTCCCATACAGTGACCATCCCAGGCCTTGAAAAATCAGTTGACCGCACAAGCATGAATCGTTTCCTGTCCCGACATAGTTACGAGACCGTCGTTCCAACATCCAGGTCATGGAAGGTGCCTTCAACAGCTTCCGGCACTCCTTCCGTGAAGTAAGGTACAATCAACTCACTCGAACCTCCAACTCATATTTCTGACCATGCGCCGAGATAGTCGCACGCTACCCCAACTAGCATGCACCTACACACTGGACCAACTGATGGACTCGACTCCCAACCCGCCCCCATGCTCAGCCCGTGCCGCCTTATCGAACAGTGCTGGGCGAGGGGCGAGCTCGTTGGTACAGTATCTACAGCGCTTCTGGCGGCATACTACCTGGAAGTCATCCCTTGAACGAGTTTCGATCGCTTGTTGTCCGATTGGCCGGGGTGCAGAGCTGCAATATCGACAGTATCAACTATGGACTGTGATGGTAGTCGACGGATGAAGGTGTCGATGATATCGTCGTTGAGCCACTGTTACGGCTCAAGGGCGAAGGTCATTGTGAATATAGTGAACGTGCGCTAAGCTGTGGCAGCACGTGGTTGTGTGGTCCAGTGAGGTCGGGCCATTCCAGTGGAAGTTTCCGGCGGCGTGTGGCACGGACAGGCCTGGGAATGCCAGGTCTTCAAGCTTGTGGCTGTCGGGGCAACCTGCACAACGATGGACCAGCTGACTTGATCGATCAGTAGTTGGCTTGATCAAACCGTTGACTTGATCGACCGGTCAACTTGATGGACCTGTTGGCTTGATGGACCTGTTGACTTGATCGACTGGCTGTATCGATGAACAGGTTGGGCCGATTGACAGGCTGTGCTGTTGGACTGGGTCACGTCGACACCACATGACACCCACGGCATACCATGCGTTTTTCCGACCCCCGACACAACCCGATTCACGCACTGGCACAAGCGACATCTTCAAGTGTGGAAAGGATGCTTGCTTTTCCTCCCTGGCCCGCCAGCTGAAGGCCCTCGCCGATCACAATGCCCCGGCCCAGCGGCTGGACACAGTCCCAGGTAGCGCACGCCACGTCAACGCCCCTCCTGAGCCGCACGCCTCGGACATGGGCCGCTCGACCCGAGTCTGGGGAGATAAGGTCACGGCTGAGCATCACTGCCTCGGATGTGGAAATGAGACTCCCCCAAGGATGCCTCACGAACAGGGCCGTGTCCGTGAAATGTGACCGTTCGTCCTCCCGGCAGCAGACTCCAGTGCCGGACATGGGCCCGGCCTACCCGTGCGGGCAGCCACTTCATTTCCAGCTGCCGACGGCGTGAACATGGCGGGCCATTGACGCAGACTCCTGAATCAGCCTTACACCCAGGGTTTGCTCCTGGAGCCTAGCATTCCATTGCTCATGGGCTGTCACAAATCTGAACGAAGGATCATGAGGCGTTGCCACGTTAGTTGATGTGCTGCGGCTACCCGAGGATGGCCGTTGTCATATAAGGGCTGGCGACACCAGACTTCGCTGGCACCAGACACCTCACATCATCCACATTCATTCCAACCCAGCCAGTCCCCTCCCTCNCTCGTCTCCTTCGCCATGTCTGCCCCTCAGAGCACCGTGCCTCCCACTCAGGACGCCGTTCCTCCTCCCCAGAATACGGTGCCGCCTCCTCAGACCACCATCACTGCGGGTGCTCCCCAGGCGCCAGGTGCCAAGCCCGGCCCCATCGACCACCGCGATGTCGAGGAATGGACCCAGCGGTTCAACAAGGCCCTCGAGAAGCCCAGCGAGACCCTCCACTCCAAGTCCACCGGTGCAAGCTGGAGCAACTCCTTCTTCGCCTGCTTCAACCCTATTTCGCTTTGTGCAGTCACCTGCTGCCTGCCCTGCATTACCTTTGGCAAGACCCACCACCGACTGAGGCGCGATGCCAACCTCGAGGGCTACCAGCCGGTCAACACTTCTGTACGTCCCCATCGCACCCACTTCCCACTTGTAGCCTCAGCTAACCCCTTTCTCAGTGCCTTCTCCTCCTCGGCTCCTCTTGCATCGGCTGCTTCTGCGTCCCCCTCGCCATGCAGCGCGCCGAGATTCGCGAAAAGTTCAACCTCGAGGGCAGCTGCATGTCCGATCTGGCCCGGGCCTACTGCTGCGGCTGCTGCGATCTGATGCAGCAGGAGAAGGAGGTTGCCGAGCGGGCGCCTCTTGTCGCTTCGCAGGGCGTCAAGGAGGGATACGCCGCCCCGGGTGCCATGCAGTACCCTGCAGGCAACTGATCGGTCTGGTTCAAGGGTTCGTGCACATGTGCTGTCACGGCACAACACATTCTCTTAATTCCCTTTGTTCAGCCAGGCGGATGGAAGACGGATGGATGGACCAGAGACACTACACAAGTAATTTGAATGATACCCTGTTTTCTGCTGGACAAGTTCATCGATCGGAGGGGTGAGGCAGGTGGGCTGTTTGTTGGGCTCAATGGTCGGTGCCTGGAGGAGGTGACCTGTGGGTCATCGCGCGGCGAGCGAAGCAATTGACGACGATCCCACCTTCAACAACGACCATGGACCTCTCCAAAGCCCTCCGACGCATCATCGGGTCGCCGCGCCCGCGGATCCAGGTTCTTTCCGATCTTCATCTCGAGGTTGGACAGCAGTACACCTCCTTTGCCGACAGCTTCCCGGCAACCGCGCCCTTTCTCGTCTTGGCCGGCGATGTCGGACGCGTCATCGATGAGGACTACCTCGGGTTTCTCCAAGCCCAGACGTCGCGGTACCAGAAAACCTTCCTCGTCCTCGGAAACCACGAGTTCTACGACCTAGATCACGACTCGGCTGTGGCACAAGCCAAGTGTCTGGTTCAAGACCCAACACTGGACGGCAAGGTCGTCCTCCTCCACAGAACCCGATGGGACGACCCAGACTCTGACCTCACTATCCTCGGGTGTACCCTGTGGTCCGCCATTCCTGAGAACAAATTCGACGTCGTCAAAGCCAAGGTGAAGGATTACCAGAGGATTGAAGGCTGGACACCCCAGCACCACAACGCGGCTCACGCCGAAGACGTCACATGGCTTCGGCAGCAGGTCTCGAAGGCTGCAACAGAGAAGAGGCGCATCATGGTCGTCACCCATCATGCGCCGTGCATCAAAGGGACTTCGCATCCAAAGTATGAGAACAACCCATGGACGCCTGCTTTCGTCACCGACCTCTTGGAACAGGGGACATGGAGGGCGGTGAAGGTATGGGTCTTTGGACACACACACTTTTCGACGCAGTTTGTCCGCGACGGAACGAGAGTGGTGTCCAACCAGCGGGGGTATTACCTTTCCGGGAGCCTGGAGAAGGGGTCAGAGAAGGAGAAGCAAAACGGCGATGGTCGCTCTTTTGATGCAGCCTTGGCAATATCAGTGTAGCGGGCTTGGAGCATGACGCTGAAGGGCTTTGGGGAGATGACCAAGCGGGCTTTATCACCGCCATATGAGAAAGTTGGACATGGACCGCTGCTCCCATCATGCAGGAAAGGGGCACGGAAAGTCAGCTGGTGACTGACACGTCTTGGCTAGGTGAGTCACCGACGTTATCTTGGCGGTCGTTCACCAGGGCGACCGCCCAAGGTGTTCACCCTGAACGTCTTGACTTTATATTCAATCATTTCCACGGCTATTCCCTTTCCACGCCTTGGTCCGTTCTCTGCTTTCCACGCACCTGGTATCAACTCTTCCAACCACAGCAAAGAACATGAGCAGGTTCTTCCGCGGCGGTGACTCAGACTCGTCGAACTCAAGCTCCGATGAGGAGTCCCTGTACTCGTCCGAGGAAGATGTCGAGGAGAACTTTCAGGAGATATCTGAACAAGATGAAAGCGACGGAAGCTACCGTACGTCCCATGCCCCTGTACTTTCTACCCATCTCTGCAAATCGCTGAATTGGCCGTCTTAGTCTCGGATGATTCCGGCTGCGTCATACCATACAGAGATCGATATCCTAGGCAGCGTCATCCACATGCACACTGGAACAGATCTGGATGCGACTCAGATTCGGAATCGGAATCGGAGGAGGTTGTTCCCGCAGCCCCAAGCCCGAGCCCGCCACGTTGGTGGCGCGGGTCGGGGTTGAAGGTGTACAACGGTGAGTATTCTGGGTTGGTAGGGGAAGCGAGAGGCGTGTTGACTTGGTGACGAAAGTACTAGGAGAAGATACCGCAAAGAATACTGCCGGGGATGAGCAGACCGGCGAAGGGTCGGAGCAGGGTTGGACAGAGGTGGTCAATCGCAGGAGATGGAACTCGCCCAAGGGTGTGGATGGGGAGAAGTCGGCTTCAAATTAGGTGGTGAGTTCGATCCCTTTTCGAGGTGACAATTGGCAGACTGGATGCTGATAGACGTAGCGATTAGACAGGTCCTTTTAGTGCACGACATTGTTACTGTTTGTTTGTATGCAATTGTACTCGGCGTCGCTGCGCGAGCCTGCCCCCTGTGATTCAAGACGCCCGAAGCATAATTCCCTCGAAACCTCTCAAGATTTCAACACCATTTATTCTCTGCGAGGGGAGTAAAGACCGCATCTCCTCCTCGACGTCACCATCCTCCGGCCCCTCCGAGTATCCATGCCGGCCCCGTGACGGAGGCCGGCACACGGCATGCGCTTCCCCATCCAAGCGGCCTCCCGAGTGAGGCAGTGCATCCCCGCCGGCAACGTCTCCGCCTCTCCCTCTTCCTCCGCACCGCCGCAGCAGTCCATAGTGTGTGTGTGTGCGCGCGTGTGGCGCGAGCGCAGCAAAAACCCCTGCACCCGCTCCCCTGCTCCCTGTAAGCCCTACGGACGAACCCCTGGTCCTTTCGTCTTGGCCCTCCGTGCATCTCCCGCGAGGCAGTGCAGCGCGCGCCGGCGGGTGCTTGTTCTGCACTGCACTCTGGGGGAGTATCTCGTGGTCCAGACCTTTGGGAAGGGCGTCATTGTGCATTCTCAGCCTCGGCAGACGGCATGTTCATTGAGTGGACGAGATGTGAAGGCTTGATGATGGTGGCGCGATGCTCGAGGCCACGATGTCTAGGGGTGCGGCTGGCGGGTCACTCGCTGCTGACGGGACGCGACGGCAATCTTCGGCGTCGGCTAGGGATGTGCCGCCGCTGCCGTCAACTGGTTGTCCAGCCGTTCGTCCCCGGGTGGTGTAGGGCAAGGTTGGACACGAGGCAGCCTCGAGCGCCTTCAACGAAAGCAGCAGAACCTTCGCGACACGTCCGTCTGAGTTTGTCTCGATCACCGGGACATAATGCTGGGATGGTGTTCCTTGTCAGACTGGCAGAGGCAGCCCAGGACTTTTCGCTGCCAGTGTCTGCCACCACCCTCGGTCTCTGGCTTCAATAGTGCGATGGGTACTTTTCTGGCCCCCAAAATTTGGGGGCCGCGCCACAGGTCAAGGGGAGGGGGAGGGGTGTGTCTTTCTGCAAAGGGGAAATGCTCGATTTGCAGACTCTGCAGTGCCCCCTTCTGGCGCCCCTCTGAGTCCGGAAGGATCGTTTCAACTCTCGATGAAAAGGGCGCATTGCGCGTGTGACAGTGGTCCGTGATGGAGAGGATGGGCGTGGTGGTTGTCGAGTGCGCGTTCTTGGGGGCCGTCAGGCCAGGTACCAGACAGGGCCCGGTCTCGCCGCGCGCCGATCAAGTCCTACGGCGATGGGAAAGTGTACTTTCATTCTCGGTGCCTCGCTAGGTTCCAGCTTTGTCATGCGAGTGCCTGGCCGTCAAGGAAGGACCCGAAGAGCGAGCTGAACTTGAAGTTGGAGATGGAGACATGGATGGTCTTCCCACACCGCGCCGAGACCGATGACGGATGCGACGAGCCAATGAGCGTCGCGGTGTCGGACTGACATTGGCCACCTCGTGTTTGCCTGGTACCAGGCACCGGGTCATCGTCAGTGGCTGTCAGTCTGTCTCGGGTTCTGCCTTGTGCCAGTGGACAGTCGGCTTGGGGATAGTGTGGTGCCTGTTGCTAGCGGAGGATACGTTGCTCGCGTGGTGTTTGGACAAAGGGGACTCGTCAATGGCACCGTTGCCAAGCTATCGGGACAAGTGCCAGACACGAGGACGAGCGCGAGCATCAAGATGGGATGGCTTGCAGCGGGTGCCAGCGGCGCGTCACTGCGGGAGTGCGTGTGGTGTGGAGGGTGTCTTGTCTGCGAGTGATGGCGACCGAGGCCAAATGCGGCATGAGCAGAGGGCGCAGCCAAGAGGGCGCGGGACCGGACCCGATCGATGGGGCTGGGTAGACCGGCCGTCGATTTGTGTCTTGCAGTGGTGTTGCTGCTGTTGCTCTGCGTCATTACAGGGGATTGAAGCAGCGGCCTCCCCGTAGGATTCGAGGGCGGCGGGTTGATCATGGTGGCCAAGACGGCACTGCAGACACTGAAGCAGCAGTGGAGGCCCCTGAGGACTGGACTCGGACTGAACTGAAGAATCCCCCTGCACAGACAGACAGAGGGAGAGGAGCTCATCTCCACCAAGATCCCAAGGCCTGTGGCAGCACCACTAGAGCCCGGCTTAGCAAATGACCACAAAGTGCAAGCGTTCGCGTCGGCCGACATCACATTGGCCTCCTGCAAAACTAATGCAGCTCATCGGAAATCGCGGGCTGGGGGACAGGGCAGCACGGGATAGGGCAATGGACACGATTGAGTTGAGTCAATGCCGGTACACTCTGGCCTCTCCTCTAATGACACGACACCGAGAATGAGAAACCAGAATCTCTGTCATCGGGAGGTTTCGGCACCGTCCGGACTCGTGACAGGTGCCTGGCAAGACCAGGTCGCTGGGAACACAAAAAAATGTAGAAACCCTTCGTCATCGCATTCTTGCGCTTGCCTCCCGTGACCAGCGGCCGTCAGAGCTAGGGCGCGCCTATTCTGCCTGCCTACGGCTAGTAGCCCGGTGGCAACGGGGTCTGGTCGCACAAAGTGGACGGACGGCCTGGGGGGGCGCCCTTGGGGAGTCAGTGTGGGGTGACAGCTGAGATAGACGGGCAGACAGATGGACGAGAGATGCAGGAAAGGCCTCCTCTGCCCTTCTGCGTACAAGGTGTGGTGCAGTGGCCCAGGTTTCGACAAGCGCTGCGCCGCTGGTCCCCCAGTTGCAGGCCTCTTCCTTTTCGTTTCAACGTCCCGAATAGGGGAATGAACATTGATTGGCAAGGTCCTGATGGCCGGGCCATAAGGCTGGAGGCGAAACCTATTTTTACAGCCAGGGCCAGGTATTTTGGGTGTGGCCTGGAGATTAGCGGCCGGGGGGGAGCACACTGTGGGAGGGACGGTACACTTTTAACACGCCGCTTCAGGCTGTCGCCGCTTGTGCCGCGCTTCATGAGACGAACAGCCGGTTGTTGGCCTTTTCGCCAGCCATCTGAACAAAACCTCAAGAACCTTGAAGCACAGTCCTTTGCTTCTGGTCTGGTCAGTCATGTCGCGCATGCAGAGTCCTGCAGGTCCGGAGGGGACGATCCCAGATTGGCCTCGTCGGCGTGAGGACTCACTCTGCGGGCAATGGACGGACTGGGAAAGGGCGTGGGGAAGATCAATCGACTGACGCCCTAAAAGTCCTGCTCAGCCTTTGTGAGGCGGTGCAGGACGACAACACCACACCAAAACCCTCCCTAGGGACACCCCCTGACGGCCACCCTTCTTTCTGCCCTCCCCCATCATTCAAGTGCGGCGAAGGCGGCCAATCGACTGGGATGCAGGACAGCGCCTCGTTACCTTCGACAGGGCCAACGGCGACCCCTGCTAGCATCCCCATCCGGCGTCGTGACCACTCTCTGCCACCCTTCCCTCCCCCTCCAGCCCACCCAAGTACCACACACACACCTCCCTCCAGGATGCAACTTGCAGGCCCCAAGCCCCTGGTCCCCTGCTCGCGCCCTCTCCCATCCCGGCCACTAGACCCGACGCAGCTGGCCGGACATGCCCCCATCGTGAAATATTCTTAAGGACCCCTCGACCTCGACCTCGAACTCATGGTCCGTTCCTAGCCACTCACACAAACAGCGCAACATTACATTCGATTTCTTCCACTTGACCTGACATCTCCTCTCAGGTCCACGTCCGCCTACTTATACCTCCCTCGACCCCCCTCGATCTCAAGTTGGACAACCTCACTTCTCCTCCTCACCAACACATCCCCGGACGTCCCACAGACGTTCGACTCGCAACACTGAACACAAACACCCCCCGCGTGGCCATCATCAACGAGTTCCTCAACCCCCGCAGAGATCCAACCTCCCGAGACCACCGCTCGACCTCCTACATTCGTCACCCCGCCACCACCCAGCAGCAACATTCCAGAGGCCAACGCCGCTACTACTACCACGACCCCCGTGCCGACGAGCGCACCAACTTTGAGGTCCCCTCCTCTTCTACATCCTCCTACACCACCGCCAGCTCTCTCGTCTCTGACGACTCCCGCACAATGTGCACCGAGGACGTCCACACCGTCGTCTTCCCCGACGGCCGCGAGGAAGAGTCCCGCAGCATCACCCGCTGCGACAAGGCTCCCCGCGGATACCAATGCGCCCAGCCTCGCGTCTTCTCCTACCCAAAGACCTACTACGCCGCTCCCACCGACGCCCGCTTCCCTCCCACACCGCGCATGACGCCCGCCGCCTCGCCCCGGCCAACAACACCAATGGCCTACTACTCGGCCAGCGGCGGCGAGTCCGATCACTCCCGCCGCTCCGGCAACTCCAACAGCTCGCCATCCTCTTCTTCCTCGGCCCGTCGCCACGACCGCTACACCACATACCACACTACATCCACCACAGACCCCTCCGGCGCAAAGGTCATCAACATCAACCACCGCTCCTCCGGCTCCGGCCGCAAGGAGCGCATCCTCATCGTCGATAACCCTCCCACGCCGCGAACGCCCCCTCAGGCCTTTGCAATGCCCTACACTGCGCCCTCGTCCCCTCGCTCCGGCTACACAATGGCAGCAGAGCACTACGCCCGCCCTGGCCGCCGCGAGACTCTTCTTCGTCCTGTCATTGTCGACGAGCGCCCCAGCACCCGCCACGTCCGCTTCGACGCTGGCGCCCCCTTGAACCCTACCTCCTCCGGCCACGGCCACAGGCGCACCGGCTCCAACGAGTCTCGCAACTCCTACTCCGCCTCGGACGATGACCGCCGCTACCCCCCTTCGGCTTCTGCCTCTCGTCGTCCTCTGCCTGTTCGCCGCGAGACCACAGACTTCGTCCTCTTCCCTGAGCAGGATGATGCCGCACGCCGCCGTGACCGCAGACGCCGCGAGCAGGCCGCCGCAGCTGCACCCACTGGCGATGACCGTCTCGACCGCGATCTTCGCAAGGCCGAGCGCATCGCCCATCTCAACAGCAGCATCGACGCGCGCTCTGCAGTCCCCATCCCGGGCCTCTCGCGCACTGCAACGGATGCCCTCGCCGAGCAGCGCGAGCGCGACCTGCGCGAGTCCATCCGCAACATGAACATTGGGCCCGCCCCTTCCCTGCGCCGTCGCGGTACGGGCATGACTCTTGAGGAGGAGGCGCAGAAGCGTCGCCTTGAGGAGAGGATGATGCCCCGAAGGCGCGCTTCGGTCGGCCCTGGCTCGCGACGTGGCAGGGCCGGGTATGAGAACGGAGTATACGTTTGGGAGTGAACACAGCGAGCGAGCAGGAGCGAAATGTAGCATCAGCGGGCGTTGAGCGACATGGGTTATTAGAAGCGATTGAATTATGGCCTTGGCTTTTCTACTGCGGCAGAGGGAATGGCTCTGGGCGCTTGGGAGGAGATGTAAACCGGATTTGGGATATACCACTGGAGGAAACTTGTTAGATATGGTCAATGAGAATCGCAAGGCGATTGACTTGGACTCACTCTACTCACTGCGACCGTGATGATGCAACTGGCTCGATCTCTCCTCCTGATCGACCTACTCTCCTGTTCGACCACCTCTCCTGTTCAACCACCTCTCCTGTTCGACCTTCCCTCCTGCTCTGCGATATTGACTCGCAAATCTTGAAGTGAAGTGAGTTCTGGGGTGCCGCGTGACGGGCCGGTGATGGATGCATGTCTCACACGCCCCCAAGCTTGGCCTCACCTCGAGAGACAATCGCCATTGTCCTCTGTCCTGCGCGTAGCCTCCCCGCAGCGGCATTCGTCCGCCTGACTCGGGGTGACACCCATTCGACGACACCTCATCGAAAACCCTGACGAAGTTGTCGCCACTGCATCCTTCATCTGCCTGGCAGGCTTCCAGGATCGTCCTCTCGCGGCAGGGGAAGCCTGGATATCGGGGTGTGGATCTTGTCAGCCCCAGACGGCGATCGCGTCCGCTTGGCCGCTGCCGCGCCGGCGCCGGTGCCCACTACTGACGTGCGAAGGGACCGCGGGGCGGGAGCTGGCATCGTCTCGACATTTGCACGCAAGGATGGCCTTGTGAGATGGGGTTTTGTCCAAGGCCCGACATTGCCAGCTTGCCAGCGAGAAGACGAGCGCGGAGCCGAAGGAAAGGGTGTGGCTTGAGGTCTTGGACGCGCAGACACGACGACACACACTCGAGGTGGGATGCGACACAGTCCTCGGTAGAGGGCGAGTCCCGTGGCACACCTCGGCGACGCGTCTGAGGGAGGGGCTCCTGCTGTGAGACTTGTCGCGCTGGTTTCTGCGGTCGCGCCACTTTCACCTCGGCGAGGGAATCATCGTGGTGTCGGAGGCAGCAGCCTAGATGGGCGCGCTCGGTAGGCTGTTCGGACGGGATACCGGATGGACACATTCTGGCGGTGAAGATTCGAGCGACGTGGTGGAGGGGGCGTGAATTTGGCGGCTGTCAGGGGTGGTGAGGGGCAATCGGGATCTTATCTTATCGCGATACCTTATCTTGTGGCGGATGTGTGGCTGGTGCAACGAACGACGGTCACCAGAAAGGGGCAAGTTGAGGACGTTGCTACAGCCAAAGCAAGGAAGGAAGAGTTGATCGATCAAATCAATTGATCTATCCATTGAGTTGATCGGTCGATTGAGATTCCTTAAGACCTTATGTGGAAACACGCGGTTGGTTAGGGCGTCCGGGCGGCTTCGAGGCGACCAACTCACCCATCAAGACCACTCCAGACCACACCTCAGGTCGACTGGCCCTCTCAATCGCCTCAAGAGGTGCAGAAATTGAAAGCTACCCATGTAGGCTTCTTGCTTTACTGGGCTATTTGTACCCGCGGTTCCAGTCGCTTTTGGATTTTCCGCCAAGAAGTTGCGTGTCTTAACCTGCGTACGTGTGCCCTGAACAGCTCCATTGCCCGCAGAAATAGAAGAATCCTCATAAAATGAAGTGCCTTTGCCTTTGTGATGTGAATTGAGCCTGTATTTGAAGCGGTCAAGTGGGCTTGTTGTCGAAGAGCAAATACGGACGCGTCGCCGGAATCCCTCGATGGCTTCCTCGTCGGACCACCTTCCGGCTCGCCTGGAAGAACGTGTTGCATCGACTTTGACTTGCCTCTATTGTTTGAATTCTACCCGAAACTGCTTCATCAATGTCTTCGAAATCACAATTGTTACCCCTGAATCATCCCTCTATATGGTGGCGGATCCGCAGCTCGTCGCCCACCGCACTACAAGACCCCGCCACCCAGCCTTCGCAAGATAGCAAACAACCTGACTTACCTCGTGACTTTCGTCTCCGGCAATTGCCTTACACGTGAAATATCATTGCATCTCATTCAGAGCACCTGATTCTCTGATTTGAGCCAATCAATCACTGCGAGTGCCGGATACTGCCCCGCCTGCCACCGGAGAGCAGCAACCCCCGCCAACCCCCCCAGCTTCCACCCGGCACCCAGATCTCAACCCTCCCTATATTCTCCATTCCCAATCCCTCTTCTTTCTTCGATTCCCTCCATCTCATCAACCACTATCAACATTCGCACTTCTTCTTCGTCATCCATCAAGAACAATTGCGTCTATCGTTGATACTCCCTCTTCTCAAGCATCCTCAACTGCGCCTTGTCCATTTGACGCGTCTTGGCGTCGCCCTCCTTTGCCCAATCTCGACAGACATCACCAGGGCAAATTCACCCGGCGACTTTTTTGATTCTCTCCAACAAGGACCGAGTCTCGATCTTGATCGACGCGTTTTCCGCAGAAGGTATGTAGACACCTAACACTTTTCCGACCCCGACGTCGCCTCACCCCGGGCCAGCCAAACCTCATCATGACCTCTGCTCCTCGTCTCTCAAGCTCTGATCTGACATGCATCTCTAGATTCCATCGCACATCGAACAAGCAGCTCGAGATCTGCGTCCAGAATAACCGCACCACACGCACCTGGTGTCTCCAACACCAGAGCCACGATGTCCGGTCCGCGTGACGAACTGGAGGTCTTCCTGGGGGACTTCCTTCAGGACAGACTCCCCGACCTTCCGAACGAATCAGACTTCTTTGAGGACGCTTTCGGCGCAGGCGCTCACGACTACCTTGACACCCACGACATTGACATCATGCTGCCAAATGGAGTGACTCGCGACATGCATCCTGCGATTTCCCACGATAACGAGCCGTCCATGGACGCGGAGAGCCTCGCGGTAAGCAATACTAAGCTCACGTCCGCAAGTTTAGTTGACTAACGCGTCTTGCAGGTCTTGAACTTGGTTGCAGCAGATGCCATCACTTCTGCCGACATCAATGATCTCCACCATCAGGTAAGCTGCCTACACCTTTCCTCGATTGGGGGCGCTGGCTTTGGCCTTCGAGAACACCTCCTTCGTATTTTCTGTCGCTGACATTGTCTTTTAGGACCTCCAATCCGAGCATCTTGACCAGCCTGCCGATTTCGATCAGTCCAATCAGGCCGACCACCCTCACCAGATCACGTCTCCCAGTGAGGACAACGCCCCCTCCACCGCCCACTCTTCAATCGTCGAGCTTGAGGCCGGACATACTCCAGAGACCGATCGCATGCAAGAGAGAGAGATCACGTCTGAGACTGCTGCCTCGACCGACAACGTCGTCATGGAGACAATTTACGGAGAGCCAGCAGATGTCGTGCGCCGCTTGATGAAGAATCCCTTCACGGCCGGCTTCATCGAGCGTGGTGAGCGGGAGTCAACAAACGGAAACTTCTACCCTCTCGAGTCCTGTCCCATCACGCAACAAGACCAGGAAATGGTCAAGAGGATCTGGGCCTGGCAGAACATCCAGGGCAAGACGAGCCACACGAGCGACAGCAACGACCACGTCGACACGCAGAACATTGAAGTCCAGACCAATGTCGACCATCTCCAGGTTCCCGAAGCCGCGACGGAGCACAACCCAGTCCAGCAGGCCGATCAGCCGCACCGCACCCCCATTGAGCCCCTCGACCGCTCTGTCAATCTTGACACGCCCTCGGCACAAGTCACTGAGCTCTCGAAGACCCCGAGGAAGAAGGGCTCCAAGATGACCCCAGCTCAGAGGAAGGCATCCCAGAAGGTAAATCCCTCGACTCCGGTGAAGAAGACTCGCACCGCACGCAAAGGTCCCCCTCTCAAGAAGATGGTGAGGACCAACCCTCAGGACAGCACAAAGCGTGCCGAGGTCATGGTTGGAGGAGCTACAGCGCCGGCCTAGAACACCGAAACTGGCTCCCCCTCGCCTGTGACTTCAAGCCCTCACCCGGTTCTCTCCAGTCCGCTGGCCATCATGGGCACGCTCAATGCTGCGGGCACACCCTTTGTCGGAACAGGCGTCACCACAGCGGCTTCACGCAGCTCCTGGGCTCAGGCTGCCAACCAAGGCGGCTTCCAGGGCCAGATGAACCCCAGGCCGCTCATCTCCGGAGCCCAGCAGACGACTGAGAGCACCAACATGGGAGGGCAATTCGCCTACGCTGCGTACGCTGGGGCTATGGGAACAATGGCATCACCTCAACACGGCTATATTGGCATGAACAATGCATACGGCAACGAGACTCAAGTTTCCCCGACTTCTGCGAACCACGGCAGCCCTTTCGGCATGGTAAATGTCCGAGGCAACATGCCCACGACGCCCAGCCAACCCGCAGCGACATTCCCTAGCTTCCCCAACTCGGCACATGGTCTGCCCGTCTTGCAGAACTATGCATGCTACAGTGGCCTTGGCAACTCCCCAGGTTCTTTCGGATACACTCCTGGGTTCCCCAACACCTACCAGGCGACCCAGGCTCAGGTCCAGAGCATGAGCAGCATGCCTGGTGGCATCGACTACACAAACATGAACCAGCAGCCGAGCTACCAGGCTCTCAACAACTTCAGCCAGACCCAGGGCAACGGCATTTTGTTCCCCTACCAGCAGATGCAAGGACAGCTCCCTACCCAGAGCTCCCCACACCAGCAAGTTGAGCACCACAAGCGCTCGCTGGAAGAGAACATGGACGACGGCATTCCTGAGGCAGGCCATCAACAAACCCCGCCTTCGAAGAAGCAAAGGGTGAACCAGCTCGACCAGNGACCAGATCTACACGGCTGCGCGCTTCACGACCCGTCCGGAGCCTACGCAGCTCACACCAACGATGAGGGCCAAGATGGAGATGCACTTCCCAAGGGTGAACCCCAGGCCCCTTAGTCAGAACACCACCTCGCCCAGCCATGGTACTTTCAGCCAGGCAGCTGCATGCTCTCCCGACATCAACTCGGCTCATGGATCATCTGTCGGAGTGTCTGAACCTTTCCCTAATGCCACCAGCTCTCCCGCCGCCACCGTCTTCGATCCTTGGGCATTTTTGACTGAAGGCAACGAGCAAGGCGACAATACTGGCCCAGCAACTATCGGTATGAAAGAGATGAACGTCCCTGGCCAGTACTTCCAAACGATGCAGCACGCTTTCACCGCCAGCGGAGCTCCTTGCATCACAGAACCCCAGGCAAAGCTCGTCTTTGATTTGAAGCACCAGGGGGCCGATACCAAGACCGAGGCGAGAGCACAGTCGAAGGTTTCCAAGGCTGGCAAGGGAAAGGGCGTTGTTCGCAAGGCCAAGACTCCCGGTCCCAAGACTCGGAAGAACGCCGCCGCAACTACGCATGCTCCCAATGGCTCGGGAACCAACTGATGGGGACGAGAAAGACTTGATGGCAATGGGGAGACAACAGCTTGGGACGAGTTTGCTGAGATGGTTCAGCAAGAGTGAGGTTTGGTTTGTGTGGCACGTGGATGACTGCAGTGATGGATGCCCAGATTGGAACTTGTGGCAGAAAAGAGTGCGATCAGGATGGTCACGTTTTGGGTCTCTTTTGTTTTTTTCTCTTTTTCTGATTCCATTCTTATCTTCTGGCGCCTCGAAGTTCGTCTTCACCGAGGACGAGGCTGATACGTCTGCCCTAAAGGACACAAAGAGCGTTGTAATGTGTAGGAGTATCGGCAAATGCGAACAAAAGCGATGAAAACCATGCATCAACTTCTTGCGTGAGAATAAGGCTGAGGTGTGGCCACAGTGATGGGCAATTACATCAACTTTCTAATGAGTTGAAACACATGGATTTTGATGTTCTCGACTATCTCAAATCATAATAAAAGACACATGGGCTTGGGAATGTGGCTTGGACTTGCGAACGACGGCTGCTTCCTGGACCTTGCGAGCAGCATCCTCCTCCTTGGCCTTCCATTGGCCCCATCTCTGTGCCAAAGAAAGATGTGCTCCTGACACAAGGAGAGACCTAGGCTGGGAAGACTGCACTGGGGGACCTAGCAGTTAGAGAGCCATGACTCAAAATTCTGCAACTGCACAACACCCTGACATTTCCAGGGTTCGTCGTTGTCCTGAGCATGCTTGATCTTCTCGAGGCGGCGCGTGTCACCATTTTCCCCTGGAGACTCATAATCTCCGGTCGGATCAGCGAGCAGCACTGCGTTGCCAGCAGACGAGCACCGTCGTGGTCTGCGACCGCCCTCTCATAGGGCAAGTCGGCCAAATCGAGAAGTCTGTATGCCAGAATATCCTTGATATTCTTGAAGCCGAGGACAAGTTCCGGGTGTATACGTGCCCTTTCTTATGGCAGGCGACGACAGCGACATCCACGACGAAACCCTGGAAATGTCGGGCTGTCGTAAGGACGGAAGGAGTGTTGCCGCTCCCCCGCATCAAGGGCGGGATTGACATGGAGACGACATCAGGGCGGGCCCGGGGCCAAGTATAAAAGAATTGGGTTAGGAAACCAATGCGAAGTAAATATTCATGGCTGCGCACTTTCTGCCAAACCAATCAAAATCAAATGGAACCATCGCCCCAAGGACGTCTCTTGAAGCTGGCCGCTGTTCAGGCTGCCCCAGTCTTCCTCGACAAGATGGCCACGACCGACAGGGCATGCTCACTCATTCGCGAAGCCGGTCGTGAGGGTGCAGACGTCATTGGGTTCCCCGAGACGTTCATTCCCGGCTACCCTGGCTGGCTGGAGCTGCTGCCCGTGAGCACCGAGCCAGCGCCCTCTCTCTTCTGCAAGCTCTTCAACGAAGCGGTCGAGGTACCGGGGCCAGAGGTTGATGCTCTCGCAGCGGCATGTCGCGATGCAAACGTGTATGCCGTAGTGGGCATCAATGAACGACGGAGGAATACGACAGGCACGCTTTGGAACACGCAACTCTTCTTCGGACGCGACGGAACGCTGCTTCACAAGCACCAGAAGTATGTACCGACAGTGGGCGAGCGTCTCGTTCATGCGCCGGGCGAGACGGGCAGTCGTGCCGCCGTGGAGACGGATCTGGGCGGTGCGCTGAGCGGACTCATCTGCGGAGAGAATGGGAACCCGCTGGCGATCTGGGCGGCTGGGCTGGAGTATCCGGTCGTCCATGTGTCGGCGTGGCCGCCGCACTTTTGCCCGGGTCAAGATGTGGGCATGGCTGCGGAGCTGACGGCGCAACACACGGCATTGTTCTCTGGGTGCTTCGTGGTGGCATCTGTCGCGGTGCTGGACGACGACGCGATCGAGGCGTATGGAACGACAGAGGAGGCGAGGGAGTATCTACGAGCAGAAAAAGGGAAGAAACGGTCGTTCATCATGGGACCTGGAAGGAAGGTGAGCGAGGACAGTGAGGGGGATTTGGTGTTTGCGGAGTGTGATGTGGACGATCTGGTCAAGGTCAAGTACAGCATGGTCAGTCAGACTGAAGACGCGGAGAGAGGCAAATGGCTGACGAGCGCAGGACTACGCTGGACACTACAATCGGCCAGAGCTGTTTGCGCATCTTTTTGAGAAGTACGCAAAGTGATCGGTCGTTGGGATAGGATCCGAGTTTTTTTTGCGACGATGGACGACGGCGAGGTTGGCCAACCTCCTCGAAAGATGTACCCGTCACGCACGGAACTGGTGGGAGGATACATGCTGCGCACAGGCGGAAGGCGGTGGATCTGCAACTGAAGAATGCATTGGGCTGCATGAACGTCGACAGGTAGTCGTTTCGAAGGGGCGGAGGGTGTGGAGGTTTTTGTAGCGGGACAATTATTTGTTTGTTTGGCACCCTTTGTCGATGAGGAGCGAGAAATGACGAGTGTCACGATGTGACAAACTTCTTCGGTTGTAACAGAGGGAAACATGACCAAACTGCTGCGATGGATGAGAAGAGGAAAACAGAGGGCGGGCAGATGAGTGGCTGGATATGGCCCGTGCACGCGGGTTGCCCGTGGTAGCAAACCAGTCCCAAAACGGCAAGGCGTCATGCTAGCACAAGGAGTCCACATCAACATTGGACCGTGACCAAGCACCAGCCACTGCCGCTGCACTGGGAAAGCGGGCTGCCAGCGCAACAACCCGACAGCAACAGGTGGAGGTCGGGATCCAATGAAGCAGGCGGCCTGATGACAGCGCTGGCCCCCGTGGGATTTCTCCCTCCTCCATCGACAACCAGCGACATCAACGACCACCAGCGGCGCACCAACGGCACCCCGACGGCACTTCGACAACCATACGACGGCTTCCGACGCCAGGTAAGTAAAGGGGTTTGCCAGCCGCCAGACGCCTTATCCGACAAACGACAAACGACGCCGACAACCCACGCGCCCCAACCAGAGACCCCTTTCCACCCGTCTCTCTGCCCCTCCGACCGCACGCGCGACGACCACGACTCCTGGGCCGCAATTTCCCTGCCAGCCTCGACGACAGGAACTCAGCGAGCGAGCCCACGGTCTCGCTTTGCTATCAAACGCCTCAAACACCTTAAACCATCCAAAAAAAAAACCCACCCTTTCGCCTGCGGCTCCGTGCCTGCGACGACTCCCGCGTTCTCTACACCTAGGATATTTCCCTTTGTTTCGACATAATTTTTCACACCTACAGTGACGCACGACGTCACTATTTGCTCTACAACTGCCCTTGACGACTTCTTGGCCGGCCTCATGTCCTGCTAGGCGCTTTCGCATCGCCAACCACTACAGTCGCTCAACATGGCTGAACCACCATCCTCGCCCCCCAGCGAGGCCACCCCCGAGGATGCCCTCTCGTGGTACAAGTCGCAATACGAGACTCTTGAGGCGGAGCTCGCAGAGTTCAGAGAGTCCAGCAAGGAGCTCGAGCAGGAGCTGGAGAAGGATATCGAAGCCGCCGAGAAGCGCGAGCGCACCCTCAGAGAAAAGGCTGAAAGCCTGAGCTTTGAGGTGGACGAGTGGAAGGTAAACACCACCGCACATCTCCATCCCCCACACCAGCTGACAGTACCCCTCCCCGCAGTCCAAGTACAAACAGTCCAAGACGGAAGCCAACGCCGCCCAAAACACCCTCGAGAAGGAAATCACCACCCTGCGCGAGACCAGCAGGGCGCTGACACTCAAGTTGCGCGACATTGAGGTCGCCAACGATGATTTCGAGCGCCAGGCCCGCAACACGACGTCGTCGCTCGAGGACATGGAGCAAAAGTACAACGTGGCCATCGAGCGCGGCGTCATGATGGAGGAGGAGATCAAGCTGGCCGACCGCGAGCGCGAGACCCTCCGCATCGAGGCCCAGCGTCTGCGCGAGGAGCTGTCCGATCTCAAGATTGAGACGGACGTGCTGCGCGAGAAGATGAAAAAGCAGGAGTCGCGCCACCTCTCGGCCGTGTCGACAGACCTCTCCATGCTCGACTCGCCCACCTTTGACAAGAACCGATCCCCCGACTCTACCGCCAGCTCCCCTCTCATCACCACCCCCCCCGACACCGAACCCATGCGCGCGGGCAAGCAGCTTCACGATCCTCCCTCGCCTCCCATGTCCGACGTGTCCATCCCGGCGCCCACCCCCGCCCCCAAGAAGGTGTCGGCAAAGACGCCCGCTCCCTCCACCACCCGCAAGTCGCGCCTGCCCTCGGCCGACCACAGCATCACGCCCAAGCCGAGACCGGCGTTCGGCAGCTCGACCTCATCGAGGCCCCCGACCCGCCCCGCCGCCTCCACCGCCACTGCCGCCACCCGCACGCCGGCGCCCAGGTTGCCCGGCGCTCGTGGCACGTCGCACCGCATCCCCGCCTCCAACTCCCTCACTCACATCCGGAGCCTCACCGCCCAGATGCAGCGGCTCGAGGCCCGGGTCCAGTCGGCCCGGTCCAAGCTGCCCGCCCCCGTCAACACCCCCCCTCGCGCCTCGCCACGCTCCTCCGTTCACGGCGCCAGCAACGTTCCCTCGACGGTTACTATCCGCACGAGGAAGCGCACCGTTGGCTCCACGGCCTCGTCGTCAGTCCACGGTGACGAGACCACCCCCACCAACCCCCGTGGCCCGGCCACAACCGGCGCGACCTCCCGCCACGTCTCCCGACCTAGCACGTCAGGCGTCAGCAGGCTGTCCTTCGGGCCCCTCCCCAACCGCAACCCGCACGGCGACTCGGACGCGTCCATGTCGCGGCCAAGCTCGCGAGCTAGTATCTCGTCGTACGCTCGGCCGTCGAGCCGCACCGAGATGCTCCCGCCACGACCCATGAGCCGCAGCTCCATCTCGGGGGCACGCACACCCCTCGGCCGGCCGCGCAGCTCCATCGGCATGCACGGCCACTCTGCCAGCATCTCGCGCGTCGACATGGACGATCTGGATGAAGATGCGGCAGCGGGTGACCTACGCACACCGAGCCGCAGGGGCACGTACTCGCGTTATGAAGTGGAGGCGGGTGCTAGCGGCATCCCTGTCCCGAGCAGCGCTATTCCCGTGCCGGGGCGGCGACAGAGCGGCGGCATACCGAGCCGGCGGACGAGCAGCGGGCTGGACTTTAGGGCGTCGTCGCGGCGGTCGGCCGTCGATGCCAACGATCTGCTCGAGGAGGAGACGTATTAGGGGAGGGGACGTGATGGGAAGGAGAAGGAGCAGGTGCCTGGGAGGTTACGATTTTGCACATTGCACGGGGCGGCGGCTTATTGAACATGATAATAGCACACCTTTTAGTATGGCGAGGGGAGGGACGGCAGGCAGGCAGGCGGGCGTTCGTTAGTCATGATATACCCTCAATAATTCCTTTTGTCGAGAGCGAGCGTGGTGTTGTCGGACGGGTGGACTGGCGGTGATGGAATGTGGTGTGAGTATGGATAGAAGGTAGCTGATATCGAAATTCTTCAACTTGTTTATGAGAAGTTGTCAAATGTCAAGTCGTGTGAGGTGCTGAAGGACGAACCATCCAGCGGAGCAAGCATGATGTATGTCTCAGAATGTGAGGTTCGTCTGGGTTCTTGACAGGCGTGGCGCCGTTCGAGTGGCTGCTGCGATGATTGGAACTCGCATGGCAGAACGCACGACATCCCATGACATTGAGTTCAACACAACATGATCATGGTGGAATCGTCAACTCCTGCGGGCAGCAGAGTCTCGGCCAAGGTGCATTGCATAAAAGCTCTTGTCAGCTCCAGCACACATCTCACTAGGGCCACCTCGGACGTGTATGCCGGCCCAAGGACGAACGGATGTCCGTGTCTGGACGAGGCGGGCGAGGGAGCAACTCGGCGCCGGAGTTCGAGTCGCGGCGGCTGAGGTCACAATGTGGCGGGCGCGGGCAACATGTTGGGGATCTGCGGGCGGGTCTGGGGCGGGAGCGTCCGTGACGGGGGCTGACCCCTTCTACTCTCTGGATGTCTCTGATGGATGTTTACACCGAGAGACAGCTCGTCTTCCGTCGTAACGCCGAGGGGTTCCATGTTTAGCCGTCGGTTGTAGATCGTTGCGGCACTGTTGATGGGCGGCAGGATGGTGAATCGAGGGCCACTGGCGCAGAGAGAGAAGACCGTGGAGGCCGTTGGATGATGGGAGGGATGGGGAGCTAAGCCGCTTCGGGTCTGGGTGGAGTCGCAGATTTGGGGTTGTTGAGGCGGACATTTATTATCAGGCGGTGCCAGAGATCGGGCCTGAAGTGCATCGCTCGACGGCGCGGCGGGAGGAAATCGACCACCAAAAAGGCTGCGCCGTGATGGATGCGGACGTCGGTTCTTGATATAGCCTCAGCCCAGATACAGCAGTCCGCCGAGACCTGTGATGCGCGCCGTCTGTACGGGCATTGTCTAAATGCCCCGTGGCCCGCGATTCTAGCTCCCGCAAAGTGGCCTGATTATGACTCTGGTGATCGGGGGTGACAGCAGCCAGCAGCCCGTACCCCTGTCTCGAGGGTCGCTCAACGGGATCGGAATCTCTGGGGCACTCCGACAGGGGGGAGGGTGGAGGGTGTGGTGAAGATGCCATTGCCGTTGCCGTCAGCCGTACAGTTCAAGCTCGAGTACAGGTCAGTCCGGCGATCCCTCCTTGGCCCAGTGTGTCTTCTCGCCTGCAAGTGTGGCAATCCCGGTGCGTGGGTTGCTGAGAACATTTCAGCGAACAAGGCGACGCCGATTGCGAGTCTCGGACAGGCGCAGCGAAAAGACAGCGAGAGATGCTTGACGTTTGGGTGAGGATGGGGGGTTTTGGAGTCGGCGCTAGGACCCAAGGGGGAAACGACCTCTGGAGGGGCAAAATGCAACCAAGCCAAGCCACGGCCGAACGGTACCTCGCATCCACTCTGCCACTTTGTGTCCGCTGCACGTCTCCAATCGACGTCTCCAGAATGTCCGGCCGTGACAGGATCACCCTCACGCTTCCCCAACACCCCGGCCATTGGTTGAGTCGCGCTCTCACTCGCCCTTCCCTTGCGCAGCTTCCATCCATCCATCGATCCACATCCACACGACCGGGTCCTGGCCCCCTTGGACGTGCACGCAGCGCGTCACGTCACGGTACTTGGGACGCTCCATCGGCCGGCTGGCGATGACCACCCCAGGAGAGACATGCGGCATGTACAGGAACCACAGCGAGGTCTGGACGGCCGCATCACGGCTTGAAGTGCTAGACAAAGTCAATTCGTGCCGGGCTGGGCCCCTCCTCCCATTCGTGGCCACCAGCCTCCCGGGAGTCCCCTATCTCACGGCCGAACCGGGTCCCGGGCCACGGCCGCGATGGACTGCACTCATACTGTATGCATGGCGTTGATGGACAGAGGAGAGAAGAGATGCCATAAAATACCTAAGCCCCTCACCGCGTCGCAAGCTGTCTGCGCTTCTGATGCTGCTCTCTCTCCTCAGTGACAGTCGTCGCACATAGACCCATCACCCAGATAATCCTCCTCCTCCTCCCCTCACTCTTTGCTCGCCCGCTGCGATACCTTCCAACGGTTCATCCAGCACACACGACACAAGGCTGCGTTGCAAAGGAACGCCACGAGGGAGTCGACACGTTTTTGTGCGCCAGACCTCTATCAAGGTACGCACGCTATCTGGCCCTCGCGATCAGCCCCGTCCGTCCCGACCTCCTACCCCTAGCCTCGGCGCGAGACATTCGACTCCCTGCTTCCATCCCTCCCTGTTGCGAAGAATGCGCCAACCGCCACGCTTCTAACCACCAAGACAGTGATCCGCCGTTCAGGGCCACCACAGGACCCCAAAGAAAGGCCCAGAGCTCAGAAATCGCACTGGTATGTGAAAAGACTCTACGACTGAACCCTCTGAGAAACATTGAACCCTCCCCTGCCATCTGCCCCCCTCCGGCAGCCCGCGGATGGGATGCAAAGTGCCCCTCGGCAGCTTCGTTTCCCCTTCGGCACCCCACGCAAGTGTCTCGGGGCCCAATCAGGACAATCATCGGGTCTCAACCCGCCGGGTACCGGGCGCCGCGAACTGGAGCGCGGCGGGTACCCAGGGGCCGATCCATGCATTTGGGGAAAGGAAGGAGCGTCCCAAGATGCCCCTCCCCTGCCACCCCTGACGTCGCGCCCCTTGCTCCTGCCAATTCCACCCCCCGTTGCGCGTTGCTCGCCCTCCCACTGCAAATTAGCGGCACTCACGCCTGGACTGGGCCTTCCCCAACAAGACCGGCGGGATGGGAAACTTTTTTGCTAACATGCCTCCCCTCGCCTTCCGCCCCAGACTCTAGATATCGACCCGAGCCCCGTCCTCACTCTCGCTCGAATCTGTCCTTCCTTCTCTCCTCCTTCTCTCTCTTCTTCACGCAAACCCCTCGACCCCTTATTTCCATTTCATCCCGATCCGACCCTCCTCCTTGTTTCCATACAGATACCCGTCGGACGAGTCCTTGTAGCAACCGGAGAGCTCCAAGAACTCCCCCCCCCCCCCCCCCCNCCCCAACGAAATCATAATACGCGGCCCCCAGGGACATCACCCCCCTTCCCAGGACAGCCAGCAGCCCCGACGAGTCCCGCAACTCGCAGCATAGACGACGGGCCAGATTTTTCAGATATTCCTTCTTCTCCGAACACTCCCCCCCTCACAGCCGCAACCATGCCCGCAGCCGCGACGAACGGCAATGGCCGGGTTGTTCCCCAGGCCAACGGCACGGCCACCTACGCCGAGAAGCACAACATCGCCGACCACTTCATCGGCGGCAACAAGCTCGCCAATGCGCCCTCCTCCAAGGTCAAGGAGTTTGTGGCCGCGCACGACGGTCACACCGTCATCACAAACGTACGTTTTTCCCTCTCCCGGGCTCTGGGGCAGAGATCTGCACTGCCCCTTTTTTCTGCCTTCTGTTGGGGATGTCCGGAAACCCGCGCTGACGAGCCTCGGCACAACAGGTCCTGATCGCCAACAACGGTATCGCCGCCGTCAAGGAGATCCGATCGGTGCGGAAATGGGCGTACGAGACCTTTGGCGACGAAAAGGCCATTCAGTTCACTGTGATGGCCACGCCCGAGGACTTGGCCGCCAATGCCGACTACATTCGCATGGCCGACCACTACGTCGAAGTCCCCGGCGGAACCAACAACCACAACTACGCAAACGTCGAGCTGATTGTCGACATTGCGGAGCGCATGAACGTCCATGCCGTGTGGGCAGGATGGTAAGCTCGTCTCTTCCATTTTTCCTTGCGTCGGGCTTCCGGCTAACCCGAGCGTTCCACAGGGGCCACGCCTCCGAAAACCCCAAACTCCCCGAGTCGCTCGCCGCGTCACCCAAGAAGATCGTCTTCATCGGACCCCCGGGGTCTGCCATGCGCTCTCTGGGTGACAAGATCTCCTCCACAATCGTCGCTCAGCACGCCAAGGTCCCCTGCATCCCCTGGTCGGGCACAGGAGTTGACAAGGTCCTGGTGGACAAGAACGGCATCGTCACCGTCGAGGATGACATTTACTCCAAGGGCTGCGTTACTTCGTGGCAGGAGGGTCTCGAGAAGGCCAAGGCCATTGGCTTCCCCGTCATGGTCAAGGCCTCGGAAGGTGGTGGTGGCAAGGGTATCCGCAAGGTCGTGTCCGAGGAGGGCTTTGAACAGCTCTACAACGCCGCCGCCAGCGAGATTCCCGGCTCCCCCATCTTCATCATGAAGCTTGCCGGAAACGCCAGGCATCTCGAGGTCCAGCTGCTGGCCGATCAGTACGGCAACAACATCTCCCTCTTTGGCAGAGATTGTTCCGTTCAGAGGCGTCACCAGAAGATCATCGAGGAGGCTCCCGTCACCATCGCCAAGGACATCACCTTCAAGGCCATGGAGAACGCCGCCGTTCGTCTCGGCAGGCTCGTCGGTTACGTTTCCGCCGGTACCGTCGAGTACCTGTACTCGCACGCCGACGACAAGTTCTACTTCCTCGAGCTCAACCCCCGTCTCCAGGTCGAGCACCCTACCACTGAAATGGTCAGCGGTGTCAACCTGCCCGCTGCCCAGCTCCAGGTCGCCATGGGTATCCCCCTGCACAGGATTCGCGACATCCGTCTGCTGTACGGTGTTGACCCCAAGACCTCGACCGAGATCGACTTCGAGTTCAAGGACCCCAGCAGCGAGAAGAGCCAGAGGCGGCCGAGGCCCAAGGGCCACACCACCGCCTGCCGTATCACTTCGGAGGATCCTGGTGAGGGCTTCAAGCCGTCCAACGGTGTCATGCACGACCTGAACTTCAGGAGTAGCTCCAACGTCTGGGGTTACTTCTCCGTCAGTTCCGCATCATCCATCCACAGTTTCTCCGATTCGCAGTTTGGTCACATTTTTGCCTACGGCGAGAATCGTTCCGCGTCGAGGAAGCACATGGTCGTCGCCCTGAAGGAGCTCAGCATTCGTGGTGATTTCAGGACCACCGTCGAGTACCTCATCAAGCTGCTCGAGACCGAGGCCTTCGAGGACAACACCATCACCACCGGCTGGCTCGACGAGCTCATCACCAAGAAGCTGACTGCCGAGCGCCCCGATCCCATGCTCGCTGTCGTCTGTGGTGCCGTTACCAAGGCCCACATCGCCAGCGAGGACTGCATCTCTGAGTACCGCAAGAGTCTCGACAAGGGCCAGGTGCCTTCCAAGGACATCCTCAAGACCGTCTTCGCCATCGACTTCATCTACGAGGGCTTCCGCTACAAGTTCACCGGCACCCGCGCCAGCGTCGACAGCTACCACCTGTTCATCAACGGCTCCAAGTGTGCCGTCGGTGTGCGTGTCCTCAGTGACGGTGGTCTGCTGATTCTGCTCGACGGTCGCAGTCACAGCGTCTACTGGAAGGAGGAGGTCGGTGCCACTCGTCTCTCCGTCGACGGCAAGACCTGCCTGCTCGAGCAGGAGAACGACCCCACTCAGCTCAGGACTCCCTCCCCCGGCAAGCTCGTCAAGTACCTCGTCGACAACGGCACCCACGTCAAGGCCGGCGAGAGCTTCGCCGAGGTCGAGGTCATGAAGATGTACATGCCCCTCGTCGCCTCCGAGGACGGCCACGTTCAGCTCATCAAGCAGCCCGGATCGACCCTCGAGGCCGGTGACATTCTCGGAATCCTCGCCCTGGATGACCCCACCCGCGTCAAGCAGGCCCAGCCCTTCGTCGGTCAGCTCCCTGCCTTTGGCGAGCCTGTTGCCGTCGGCTCCAAGCCCGCTCAGCGCTTCTCGGTGCTTCACAACATCCTGAACAACATTCTGCTCGGCTACGACAACTCGGTCATCATGCTGCCCACCCTCAAGGAGCTCATCGAGGTCCTGCGCAACCCCGAGCTGCCCTTCAGCGAGTGGAATGCCCAGTTCGCCGCCCTTCACTCTCGCATGCCGCAGAAGCTGGACGCTCAGTTCACACAGATCGTCGAACGCGCCAAGTCCAGGCACGCCGACTTCCCCGCCAAGTCGCTCGCCAAGGCCTTCCAGAAGTTCATCGAGGACAACGTCGCTTCTGGCGATGCCGACCTCCTGAAGACCACCCTGGCCCCCCTCACTTCCGTCACTGACTCGTACGCCGAGGGCCAAAAGGCGCACGAGCTCAACGTCTTCAAGTCCCTGCTCCAGCACTACGCCGAGACTGAGTCGCTCTTCACTGGCGCCGGCACCCAGGAGGAGGCCGTCATTCTCAGGCTCCGTGACCAGAACAAGGACGACGTCTCCAAGGTTGTCCAGACCGTTCTCTCTCACAGCCGCGTCATGGCCAAGAGCCAGCTGATCCTTGCCATCCTCGAGGAGTACCGCCCCAACAAGCCTGGCGTCGGTAACATCAGCCGCTACCTCCGCGATACCCTCAAGCGCCTCACTGAGCTCCAGGCTTCGCGCGCCACCTCCAAGGTGTCGCTCAAGGCCCGTGAGATCATGATCCAGTGCTCGCTCCCCTCTCTCGAGGAGCGCACCTCGCAGATGGAGCACATCCTCAAGTCTTCCGTTGTCGAGTCCCGCTACGGCGAGGCCGGCCTCGAGCACCGTCAGCCCAGGCTGGACATCATCAAGGAGGTTGTTGACTCCAAGTACACCGTCTTCGACGTGCTCACTCTCTTCTTCGCTCACGAGGACCCCTGGGTCTCCATCGCCGCTCTCGAGGTCTACGTCCGCAGGGCCTACAGGGCTTACATCATCAAGACGATCGAGTACCACGAGGAGGAGGACAGGCCGACTTTCGTCACCTGGGACTTTACTCTCAGGAAGATTGGCCAGAGCGAGTACGGCCTGCCTCTCCAGTCGGCTGCCCCTTCGAGCCCCGCCACCCCTAGCGGCCAGTTCGACTTCAAGCGCGTGTCCTCCATCAGCGACATGTCCTACTTCAACGCCAAGATGGAGGACGAGCCCAACCGCAAGGGTGTCATTGTTCCCTGCAAGTACATCGACGACGTCGAGGAGGACCTCTTCAAGGCGCTCGAGAAGCTCAAGCTCAGCACTGGCAAGGCCAAGAAGGCGTCCGCTCCCGGCCTCATCCCCGACCTCACTGGCAAGCGCAAGTTTGTCACGCCCAAGGTCGTCCGCAACGAGGAGCTCTCTGCCGTCGTCAATGTCGCTGTCCGTGACACGGAGAGCAGGAACGACCAGGAGATCCTGGACCGCATCAGGCCCCTGGTCGCCCAGTTCAAGGAGGACCTGCTCGCCAACAGCGTCCGCCGCATCTCGTTCATCTGCGGTCACGCCGACGGCTCGTACCCCGGCTACTACACCTTCCGTGGACCCGAGTACATCGAGGACTCAAGCATTCGCCACAGCGAGCCCGCCCTGGCCTTCCAGCTTGAGCTTGCCCGCCTGAACAAGTTCCACATCAAGCCTGTCTTCACCGAGAACAAGAACATTCACGTGTACGAGGGCATCGGCAAGAGCGTCGAGACCGACAAGCGCTACTTCACCCGTGCCGTGATCAGGCCCGGCCGTCTCCGCGATGAGATCCCTACTACCGAGTACCTCATCTCCGAGGCTGACCGCGTCGTCAACGATATCTTTGATGCGCTCGAGATCATTGGCAACAACAACTCGGATCTGAACCACATCTTCATCAACTTCACTCCCGTCTTCCAGCTGGAACCTTCGGAGGTTGAGGACAAGCTTCAGGGCTTCCTGGACCGCTTCGGTCCCCGCGCTTGGCGCCTGCGTGTGTCCCAGGTCGAGATCCGCATCATTTGTACGGATCCCCAGACCGGCGTCCCGTACCCTCTGCGTGTTATCATCAACAACACATCGGGCTACGTCGTCGAGGTCGACATCTACTCGGAGAGGAAGTCGGAGAAGGGCGAGTGGGTCTTCCATAGCATCGGTGGCTCCAACGAGAGGGGTCCCATGCACCTGCTCCCCGTCGCCACGCCCTACCCGACCAAGAACTGGCTGCAGCCTAAGCGTTACAAGGCTCACCTCATGGGCACTCAGTACGTCTACGACTTCCCCGAGCTCTTCCGCCAGGCCACCCAGAACAGCTGGACCCAGGCCATTAAGCAGAACTCGGCTCTCGCTGCCCAGCAGCCCAAGTCGGGCGACTGCGTCACCTACACGGAGCTCGTCCTCGACGACACGGACAAGCTCGAGGAGGTCAACCGCGAGCCTGGCACCAACAACTGCGGCATGGTCGCCTGGATCTTCAACGCCAAGACCCCCGAGTACCCCAAGGGCCGCAAGTTCATCGTCGTCGCCAACGACATCACCTTCCGCATCGGTTCGTTCGGCCCCAAGGAGGACAACTTCTTCTACAAGTGCACCGAGCTGGCTCAGAAGCTCGGCATCCCTCGCATCTACCTGTCGGCCAACTCGGGTGCCCGTCTCGGCGTCGCCGACGAGCTTGTACCCTACTACAAGGTCGCATGGAACGACCCCGCCAAGCAGGACGGTGGCTTCCGCTACCTGTACCTGGATGACGAGGCCAAGGCCAAGTTTGAGAAGGCCGTCATCACCGAGGAGGTCGTCGAGGATGGCGAGAAGCGCCACAAGATTGTCACCATCATCGGTTCCCAGGACGGTCTTGGTGTCGAGTGTCTGAGGGGTTCCGGTCTCATCGCCGGTGCCACCAGCCGTGCTTACAATGACATCTTCACCATCACCCTGGTGACGTGCCGTTCCGTTGGTATTGGTGCCTACCTCGTCCGTCTCGGCCAGCGTGCTGTCCAGATCGAGGGCCAGCCCATCATCCTCACCGGTGCCCCTGCGCTGAACAACGTTCTGGGTCGCGAGATCTACACGTCCAACCTCCAGCTGGGTGGCACTCAGATCATGTACCGCAACGGTGTCTCTCACCTGACCGCCAACGACGACTACGCTGGTGTGCAGAAGATTGTTGAGTGGATGTCGTTCATCCCCGAGCGCCGTGGCACGCCTCTGCCTATTAGCCCCAGTATCGACACCTGGGACCGCGACGTCGTCTACACGCCCCAGCAGAAGCAGACCTACGATGTCAGGTGGATGATTGGTGGCAAGCAGTCCGACGACGGCTCCTTCGAGCCTGGACTGTTCGACAAGGACTCCTTCGTCGAAACCCTCGGCGGCTGGGCCCGCACCGTGGTTGTTGGTCGCGCCCGCCTGGCTGGTATCCCCATGGGTGTCATTGCCGTCGAGACGCGCTCCATCGAGAATATCACGCCTGCCGATCCCGCTAACCCCGACTCGATCGAACAGGTCGCCGTCGAGGCTGGTGGTGTGTGGTACCCCAACTCGGCCTTCAAGACCGCCCAGGCCATCAACGACTTCAACAACGGCGAGCAGCTCCCTCTGATGATCCTTGCCAACTGGAGAGGTTTCTCGGGTGGTCAGCGCGACATGTACAACGAGGTTCTCAAGTACGGTTCGTTCATCGTCGACGCCCTCGTCAAGTACGAGCAGCCCGTCTTCGTGTACATCCCGCCCTTCGGCGAGCTCCGCGGCGGTTCTTGGGTCGTCGTCGACCCGACCATCAACCCCACTGCCATGGAGATGTACGCCGACGTTGACGCTCGCGGTGGTGTCCTCGAGCCCGAGGGTATCGTGGGCATCAAGTACCGCAAGGAGAAGCAGCTCGAGACCATGTCCCGCCTGGACCCCGAGTACGCCGCTCTCAAGAAGCAGCTCGAGGACACGGAGCTGTCGACGGCCGAGACCAACGCCATCAGGCAGAAGATGACGGCCCGCGAGAAGCAGCTCCTGCCCGTCTACTCGCAGATCGCCACCCAGTTCGCCGACCTGCACGACCGTGCTGGCCGCATGAAGGCCAAGGGTGTCATTCGCGATGCTCTCGAGTGGCCCAACTCGCGTCGCTTCTTCTACTGGCGCCTTCGCAGGAGATTGAACGAGGAGTCGATGCTCCGCCGCATGGCCCCCACGGCCTTTGGCGAGCCCGCGTCGGCGACGGCAGTCAAGAACCCCGAGACGCGCCGCCACAACCTGCAGCTGCTCGAGTCGTGGTCCAACATTATCAACTTCGACACCGCCGACCGCGAAGTCGCCGAGTGGTACGAGGCACACCGCAAGTCCATCTCGGAGCGCATCGACTCTCTGCGCGCGGACCACTTTGCCACGCAGATCTCGTCGCTGCTGCGCGACAACCAGTCCGCCGGTCTCAAGGGCATCCGCGAGGTGCTGCGCGTGATGCCGCCCCAGGAGCGTGACGAGATTATGAAGTATCTAAAGGAGTAAGACGAAGTGGAAGTGGAGGAGGAAAATGTGAAGGATAGAAGGATAGAGGAAGCACACTGAGATGATAAGGGTCACGGTCTGTTCATGTTTTCAAGCAATGGGGAATGTTTTGTTTGGTTTTCTGGTTTCATTCGGTGGGTTTACTGGCGCTGTTTATGGTTGGGGATATTACAACAAAGATACAAAGATGTTCGATTACTTGTTCGTCCTGTCGTGATCCATTGCTGGAGTTGAGGTTGAAATAAAGTCCGTCTTGGAAGGAAGGTTGGTCCCACCTTCAGGCCGCAGCATCGTGCAGACGCCCGCAGCAGACGCCCGCGGGATTGACTCTATAGGGGCCTCTGGTATATGCGAGTCCACGTGGAGGCATGGCATTGCATCACTATTACGGGTGAGACACGATGCTGCGGGAGAGTCTTTGTTAGGGGCTTTCTGGAGATGGCTTATTTGCAACGTCATGTCAGAGTAGGTACATGATGATGATGCTCGACAGGAGGCTCGTGATGTATGACTGGAAATGGGGGCCAGGCTGTCCACCCTGACCTTGGCCATGGCTACCTTATTGACTTTGCCTGCCAGCCGGAGCAGCACTAAGAGCACTGTCGACGGGACATGTTCCGGACACGCCAGGTCCCGAGAGAGACAGACGGTCGCTTATCTGCCCCGGTGAGGAGGAATGGGAGCGACAGCCTTGCCTCGGTTTCGATGCGGTCATCCCCAGAGCGGGCTAGAATCCGAGCTTCAGCCCCCGATCTGCCATCTGATTCATGGTCCTCTGCATCGAAACAATTCAGCCCTATCATGACTTGAACCAGCCAGCCCCAAGAAGGGTGTCCGTTCATTACGTGGTGTCATGGGTCATGGTGCTCCCACCACGTTGAGCGGCCCATGTGTGAGCGCCCGCCATCCCGCACAGGATTGCATGTCTCGGACCAAGGATCCGATCGACCGCCCCGTGCGCAGGGGTGGGAGGGGGGCGTGTGGGACATGTAGGTGCTCGATTTTGATTAGATGAGAAGTGATTTTGTCATCATTGGCGCGCGCCACCTTTTCCGACGGTGTGGTGGTTGCTTTTTGCCCTGTCATATCTTGGCGGTGGGAGGAATCGAGGCTGGGGACCGGGAAGCTGGTCCAGGTGGATATGATGGAGCTCAGCGTGGCGGCGGATAGAGCTGGTTCCGAGGCGGTGGGTGATGCTTTGGATGTCTTGTGGCGCGCCTAGAGGGATGGGATGGGGGTGTTGATGTTTGTTTGGGTTGTTGCCATGGTGGCAGTCATGGAGCTATTCATGGATGTATGGACGTTATGCACCCGTCGTTCGTCACAGCGGTTGAAGGATACCGGTGAGATCCTCCGGGGAAGACGGATGACCGTGCCTTGATGTTTGGGGGGAGGACCGTGCCAGGGCCCAGAGGCGCCCCAGACGTTGGATTTAAACGACTTGCGTCCTAGGGCTCCCTGACTACGGACCTCACGCTGCGGTGCACGTGTCCCAAAGTGATGGATGAACGCGAGAAATAGCTTGGCGGACCGCCTCGTCGCCCGTGGTTTCCACCGCCATGTCACCTTAGCCAGGGTTTCTGCAGGTTATCCAGCTCCTCGGGACCCAGTAAGAAGCCGTTCCCAGGGGGTCCCATTGTGGTGGTTCCTTTTGCTGAGGCCTGGTTACTGGCGAAAGAAAGGCAGCCAGCCTGGCCAGGGGACAAAGGAGAGGGGGTTGGCAAGTGTCGAGGGTCGAGTCTAAGGGATGGACAAGCCGTTTCATCTCCCCTTGCAATGAAGGACTTCTTGAGATCCTAAGCCTGTCAGGCGAACCATACGTCCGTATCTCCAGTCCTTGGGACGCATCCCCCGGGGGCCTCTCCCGAGACATGCGGTCGCGCCCCCAGCAAGAGCTGGATCTCATCGAGCAGAACATTGCTCCGTATGTCTCTAGCGCGCGATCAGGTGTGAGATGGGATCACTAATACAGGGCATTACCAGGATGGTGGCCCCCCTGGTCCTGGCCCAGGCGCGGCGCCCGGGATGTTGCCGGACACCGGGGCGATTCAACTACTGGAAAAGCCTCTTTTTTCGGCGACATTGTGTTTGTGCACGGGAACAAGTGTCTTTCGTGTCCTATCTCCGAATCACTGTGGCTTGGCCTGGCGAGCACTGCATGTGCTCATGCCTGCTGCTGCTATATCGCCCGGTGTTTCGACTGGGCCTTCTGGAAAACCCGTGGCTTGGGCGGGCGTGGTGTCCTCCCCCTACCCTGGACGGATCGATCGTCCGTGCAGCGCAGATGCCTCTCTGATCCTGCACGGCGATCTGGGCGAGGACAAGGACCGCCATAAGGAGGGCAATATGGGCCGATGAGTGCAGGGCCAGGCCCCTGGGGGAAAGAAGGGGATTGGGGGGCCCAGCCAGCTTGTTACCTCCCACCTCCCCCTTTCTCTCTCGCATGTATGTCACCCCTGAGACGGAGTATGTACTTGGAACGTCCCGCCCTCTCGTAACAACGGCAGGGCACACGGCGTGCTCCTAATGACCGATCACTCGCCTCGTCTCGCCTGCAGCGGACCAAGATTAGGTCCAGTGAGATCCGAGATCTGCCTTGATCTCAGGAGGCCCCTCGCCGCCCATCGAATCGTCCATTACCACCACCGCCGCCGCCAGGGTCTCGGGTCCCATTCCGACGGCGTCCTAGCGCCCGAAAACCTTCGGGACCCACGGCTCGGGAGGGGGGGTGGCCGAGGCATGCGGCTTGGAAGTCCATCTGCGGCGCGAGCCGTGGCCGAGTTTACCTTCACTTTTGGAGCCTTCTCGTCCGTCAATGTCGAGCACTGCCGGCCACTTGACGCATCGCATCGCACCAGACCTTGCCTTTACACCCCCCTGTACAACGTTCGGCTCCTTTTTTATTCCAGTTTGTTCTGCATCACTGGATAATCAAGGGAGTGGGTGGGTGTGTGAATGCAGCTGGTCTGCGCAGACACTCACACGCCGGGGATATATCAAGGCAAGCATGTCCGGGTGAAGTGGACGAGGTGCTTCATCACTTTGGATCACCAGAACAACAAGACTTACATCACTGCATTGCATCCGACTGAGTCGCCGTCCTCTTCACAGCCGGCAGTTCTACTCTTCCTTCTGCATCGTTATCACCCCCGGCGTTATTCACACACGTTGTTCACATATTCCCGGCCACCTCGGATCAACAGCTCGACGATACTCTGATCCAGCATCACCATCAGGTCGGGCTCAGGCCTCCTGATGCTTCACTTCTCTCCTCCCAGGCCACGCCAGTAATGCCATATAAATATTTCCAGCCTTTGGGCCCGAGAAGCTGTTTCCGATCTCCATTATCAACACCAAAACCAAATCTCACGATACCACACGCAAATAAACAACCACTCACACTCTACCAAATCTCACCACAAACTACTCACCATGTCTTCTGAAACCTGGACTTTCAGCGCACAGCCCCGCGATGTCGACGAGGGCCGTACCATGCGCCCCTCCGTTCGCGTCGAGGGCTTCATCCACACGGGTGGCCCTTACGAGGACGCCGACATTAGCGCGACCATCGCTCTGCTCGACGCCTACGGCGACCCTGTCCCCATGGACTACCAATGCCGCGGCAACACAGCCTCGGGCGACTACGTCGACCGCTACGAGCCGGAGCTCATGGAGTTCCGTTTCTCCCACCTCATGTGTCCCCGCGAGGGCCACTACTACATGCAGGTCACCGTCCAGGCGATGAACCCGTCAAGGGGCATCTTTAGGACCATTGGCAGTGGCCGCTCCCAGCGCTTCACCGTTTACGGTTAAGCAAAGGTGAGTTTGATACAGACTGGGGTAGCGGGAGAAGGGCCCGGCTGACGTGAAGCAGAACATTTGACGCCAGTATTTGACTCGGGGTCGACAGGAGGTTCTTCAGGGGCCTCAGGGGCAGGACTTCAGGGGTCGCGTTCATGACTCAGGCGGCGGCGTTAAGGATTGGCCCTGCATTTTGGCCCAGGCGGACGGCGCCCCCGGCATGATTTAACGGAATGGGAGCATTACCTTGGCAAAGGAATTCATTTTGGTCATAACAATCACGTTCTATGAATTGCAATGTGCAGTATTTTGTGATGTTTGCTGGGTGCTGTTGAAGAAGATCATCATGCGGTCGACAGGTCACACGAAACGGCGATGCACGATGCAGGCTGCCGCCGCGGCGGATCTGATAAGCCAGTCGAGTAAGTGTGTGTTCAGGGTGTAAACTAATCATGGGCATGCACGGAATTCCAGGAACACGGCTGTCGCAGCAACTCGGCCGGCATTTGTCGGTGGTCTAGATGCCGACACAAGACAGCGCGCTTTTCTAGTAGCAGAATTTAAAGGGCAGATGCCTGCCTGAGAGTGAGCTACGGTCAAAGAAAGGCGTCGCCAAGGGGCCGAGATCCAGCGGAGTCTTGCTGCTGCTTCCCCGTGAGACATGCTGTACAGTACATGCAGTGGGTTGAAGGTGGCCTATCCTTGGGGGTGCTCGGTCCTTTCAGGGGTTTATGGGAGGTTCCCCGGAGCGGAAGCGGAGTGGGCTCCGAGGGTGCAAGAAAAAGGCAGTCAAGAGAGAAGAGGCAACGGTGTGGTGAATGGCCAAGTACTTGGCCGGCGTGGGCTCAGCTAGACAGGTGAGGCGGGCAAGCATGGGGGAGACAGGTGTGAGAGGCCATTCCAGCGCCGTGACCACTCGCCTTGGCCTTGCTCAGGCTGTGCTGAACGGATAGATCGCATCCGAGGACTCTTCGTGCCTCTCCTCCACAACGTCCCTATCACCGCCGGCCGGTTTAGAGCACCGGCGGGCCGACTTGGACTTGGCATACATGCGACTGCAGACTGCAGATTGAATGTCTCGGCTAGATTCACGAGGGGGTCAGGGTTAGGTCGCAGGGACCAGGCAGCAATAATTGAAGAGAACATTTCTTCTTCTTCTGACGCTCTCACCGGCTAATGATGCCTACCAGGTCTAAAAATACAAACGCCGACACCAATCCATGCAAAAATTCATTGCCTGTCACACTGGGTATCAACTGATATTCCTTCATAGTGTCTTCTCTTCTCTTCTCCCGCCTAGTCAATGTTGGTCCTAGCAGGCTTGGCCTTGTACTTGATCCTAAAGACAGGCGACTCCCAGCGCTCGTAGTCGTCCGCCTTATTCGCGTCGCCAAAGTTGCGCAGGGCGCGCACGACAACCTTGTAGTTGTCCTCGGCGGCGTACTGCCCTCCGTTGAGGATACCGTCCCAGGTCTCAGCGACGCGGGGGCTGCGCGTTTGGAACCGGTAAGGGGCGCCGAAGAGGCCGCCGACGGTGTTCAGGCCAATCGAGTCCGTGACGTTCATGGCCGGGCCGTGGCTCACGGGGGAGAGGTCGGCGAAGATCTGGCGGCAGCCAAAGATGACGTCGACGCCAAAGTAGGGCAGTTCGTCGACGGTACTGTCGGCCAAGCCGGGGTAGGGGAGCTCGATGGTGGTGTTTTCGCGGAGGGCGGCATTGTTGTAGTAGATGCCTGTGCCGCTGCCGAGGATGCTCTGGTCGTACATGCTGCCGCTGACGCCGAGGTAGGGAAGAGTCAGGATGTGGCCGTCGCTGCCGTGGAGGTTGATGAAGCCAGACCATACGGGCAGGCGGGCAATCTTGAGGCCTTTAGGGGGCGTGGCGCGGACAGAGAGCTCGACGGTCTTGCCGGCAGGGACGGTGAATTTATTGCCGCCTGCGAGGGTAATGGTTGCGTAGTCGTCGACCAGGTCGTTCGGGAACTTCATGGGCAGGCTTGATCCGGCCGCGTGAGTGTAGACGGTGGCGGCCGGGCGGTGGTCAAACTCGTACTCAAGATCGGTGGAACCCGTGTTACGGATCTCAATGGTCTCCTCGCTGATGAAGTGGTCCGAGTCGTTGAATGAGATACTGGCGACGTTGAGCTGGGCGTTGGCCATAGCGGCATCGTAGATTTGGATGAGTCCGGCGCCCTGCTGCGGCACGGGGGCGAGCTGGCTGGTGGCCTCGACGCCGTTGTGGAAGCGTGCCTGGATGGACGAGGCGGCGAGAAGGTTGCGAATCTCGACGGGGTCACGCGTGCCACGGGCCTCGCAAAGAAGGGCCACGGCTCCGGCGACGAGAGGCGTGGCCATGGAGGTACCGCCGAGGACGGCGTAGTTTCCAAGAGCAACGGGGTACGTCGACAGGATGTTGCCGCCGGGAGCGCCAAAGTTGGGCTTGACATTCAGCTCCCAGGTCGGGCCCCAGGTGGTGAAATCAGTGAGGTAGCCACCGTTGAACGTGTTCTCGACAGTGATGAGGAAGTCGTCGCTGGTCTCGGGGTCGACCATGTGCAGGGTCACGCCAACGCCGGAGTTGAGCTTGCGCACCCACGAGACACCCTGCCGGCCCTCGACGGCAGCCACAGCCGTGACATCCGTTGACGAAGCGTCGATCTCGGGGATTCCTGGAATGTTGTTGTAGATGACAATGTACTTGGCACCGTGGGCAACGGCGTTCTCAACCTTGGTGGCGTACGTGCATGTACCGGCGCGGATGAGCGTGATGTAGTCGGACAGGTCAGGCGTACCCTCGGGCAGAGGGTCGCAGGCGTCGTCAGGGATCTCAACATCGTGGCTCGTCGCGTACAGAGGGAGAGAGACGGTATCATCCCAGGCAGCGGGCGAGCCAGGGTGGAAGCCAAAGACCTCCGCGTGGCCATCGTCCGTCTCGTAGGTAGCCTCAGTGACGAGGACGGGCGTGCGGGTGTTTTCAAAAGCGGCCACGGACGACACGCTCTCAGCAGCAGAGGGGTCGGCACCGAAGAAGAGACCGGTTTCGCCCTCGTTGCCGGCGGCGACGATGCAGATGACGCCCTTCTCGGTAAGGCGGTTGATGGTCGACGACAGCAGCGACGACGACCAGCCGCTCGATCCACCGAGGGATGCGTTGATGATATCACTGCCATCCTCGTGCGCCTGGTAGAACGCATCAATAATGGTCTCGTCGGCCGCGCCGCCGCTGCATCCGAAGATCTTGTAGGCGCCCAGCTCGACGCCGGGGGCAGCACCGGTGAAGCCAAAGGGGTTCGACTGCGCAGCAATGATGCCAGCCACGTGCGTGCCGTGGCCCATACAGTCCATCGGGTCGTCGCCATCATCTACCAGGTCACGGCCATAAGACACGAGACAGCCCTTGCCATAGCAGCCACCCAAGGCAGGGTGCTTGTAATCGATGCCCGAGTCCACGACGGCCACGCGAACGCCCTTGCCGGTGTAGCCCTTGTCGCGAAGCTTGTCAACCTGGGTCATGATATGCGGGGTGTTGACGTCGTGGTCGTAGAGCGAGTCGTCGTCGGAATGGTCGTCGCGCCGCCGAAGAGTACTGTACGTCTTGCCCGGCTTGCCGCGCCAGACGACCTCGTCAGGGACGTCGATCATGTGCAAGGGGTAGACGGTCTTGACGCCGGGGAGAGAAGCGAGCTCGTTGGCGCGGGTCTCTGCCGAGCTGACGTCGCGGAACTGGAGTGATGTGCCCCTGAAGAGGCGCCTGTCGATGTGTCTCCGGACGTCGGCGTGGTCACCAAACGACCGTCTGAAGAGGTCGACGTCCTGGGAGGTGTCAGAGAAGAAATGAAGTAATGGGGGAAGAAACTCACTGCTCCCTCTTCAAACTCGAACATGAAAGCACCAGGGATGGCGCTCGACTCCTCGGCCTGGACCGAAACGCCGGCCACCGCCGCCAGTAGCGAGAGGACAAGGTCGAACCTGACCATGACGATGACTTGCTGTAGGAAAAGAAGGAAAACAGATACAAAAGAGAAGTACCAATCACACAGTTGACTGTTGATCTCTGTGATGACCGTAGTGGTGTGGAGGACGCAACATCAAGAGAGACGCAAGGGCTTCTCGATATATGTGCAACGGCACGCTGCATCGTGGGCATCGTCCCGGCTCCGTGCTGGGCAGGGCAGGGCAAAAGCAGGGGGCACACCTTGGCGACGGCCATCGTGCTGACGGGGCCAGCCCATGTTTGCTGCGCCGGGGAGGAGGCAGACAGGGGCAGGGGAAATCATAGGGCATACTACGAGCGTGAAGGATCGCGGGTCACCCCATGGCAGAGGCGCGAAAAGGGTCTTGGTTGGGCGTCCTGGGGGAGATTTTGTGCGGCGGCGCAGTTCAGTTCAAGCCGTGGAAGGCTGGGCCAAATCTCCCCGGGCCCCTGTCTAGGCGTGCTCATCTCCCGGAATAGAAGCAGAGTAAGCATAAGATGTTCCGAGCCTCCGTACGTTGGGCCCCGTAGGGCTGGCACCAGCGCACGGGGACGGGGGACGGGAAGGGACTTTGGGGTCTTGGGTGCTGGGTCTGGTTGGCTGGTCCGCCCAGCTTCGCCCTGAAGAGCCGCTGGGGGGAGGCTGGACTGTCCAGTCAACGGCCGCCAGCAGGACGGTTGAGGACGCACTGCCAAGGGTCCGGCTCCTCTCACAGCCCCGGGGCCACTGGTGACTGGTCGACGAGCCGACTGCTGGGCTGGCGCTGGGGTTGGAAAAGGGGGCTGAGGGGCTGAGCTGTCGGACCCTGGACGCCCTGCAGTTGTGCTCAACTCGTTGCGATGGGATCTGTGAATTCACCTGTGGGAGATGGTGTGCTCGGGACTTGTGCATGATGTTGAAGATGTCTCTTTTCTCCGATGAATATCGAGCACAACCCAGTTCTGTCGTGACTGAGGCCATATGGTCGAATCCCGACCATCACCATCTCCTCAAGACCACCTCAGGCTACCGGTGCTGGCTAGCTACCCCCAGCCCCGACGGACCCCGGGGCGAAGCTATACCGACGGCGCCAAACCACCCGCGCACTGCCCTCCGCCGACCGGCTGACAGCTTGGCGGGAGATGAGACGGGGCTTTCTGGCCCTGCACCTGCAGCGACTGTGCGACCCTCGACCAGGGCGCCATGTTTTGTCATCCACGCTCAGAATAGGATCCCAGACCAGCACCACTGCAAAAAGCGCGCGAAGGAAGATGAGTTTCTTGGCCTTTCTTCCTTCAACATATACATCACCCCTGGCCCCGTCCACAGGAAGCCCCGTCCTCAGCCACAGCTGCTTCCGAGCGATTGATCACGCCAGCAGCTCCCGCGCAACCTCAGGGCTATTCAAATACGCCATGCCCTCGCGCCGGTACGTGTCGTCCTCCAGATAACATTCCGCCGCACTGAGGACCATATTCTTCGGCGCGGCCAGGTCATACCGCGGCCACGACGGCAGCTGTCCCCCGCCGCACCCCGTCTCGTCCTCCCCCCGGTTCGGGTCCAGGCCGTGCACGAAGCGGATGTAAGCCCGGCCGACTGTCTTCGCGAAGCGTACGTGGGAGTCATAAGTCGGCGACGGGCCCAGGAGGCCGGAAATGTTCTGGAAACTAAAGGCGACATTGTCAAAGTGCTGAATGCCTTCGTGGTCGCGACGGTTCCAGAGTCGCTGGTCAAAGCGGTAGCTGTAGACGGGCATGTCTTCGGCTGTGTAGAGCTCGGCCATGCGTCGTCGGCCGGCGATCATGACCATGTCGCCGCCGATGGCTGCGCCGCGCCGCCATTGCGTGCCGCGGTTGAGGGACTCGAGCCGAGAGCAGTTGGCCACGGCGTACGGAGGCGCATCGCAGGGGTCGTCAGGGTAGAGCTCCAGGAGGCGGCGGATGGTGGGCGGTGACAGAGCGTAGGAGCGCCACGACGCAAAGGCTTTAAGTAGGTCACGCTCCGTGTCGGGGCGAGGTGTTGTCGGGCGGAAGTTGATACCCTCGTCCGTGTTGTGCCCGATGAGCAGAGGCACGCGGTTGAAGCGGCCGGCAGTCATGAGCTGGCTGGGGTAGCCCGTGAGGAAGTCGCCGTCAATCATGGGGTTCCAGACCTGGCTTGGCTGTGCTTTGTATAGGTCGGCCTGGCTGAGGCCGCGAAGGCAGGCGAGCTGGTCGCGAGCATCCCAGCAGCCCACAGTCCGTGTCAGGTTCTCGGCCGCGACGGCGTAGTAAGGCAGAGCCTGGACCTGGGCACCCGTCGGGCCGCCGCTTTCCATGATGGCACCGCGGAAGAGACCATCGTCGCGGCCGTCGTTGCTGAAGAGGTGGTAGGCGATGCTCTGGGCGCCGGCGCTCTCGCCCCAAACGACAACACGGTCCGGGTCGCCACCAAAAGCCGCGATGTTCTCCTGCACCCATTGCAGGGCCATACGCTGGTCCAGCAGACCCGCGTTGCTCGAACCTTCCGCCAGCAGCTGCGGCGTCTGAAGGAAGCCATACATATTGAGGCGGTAGTTCATGGCCACAGCGATGACAGGCTGGCCCATGTCCTGGCTGACCTTGACGATGCCAGACAAGTTGTACTGAGGGTCGGCCACGGAGCCCGTGTAAAGACCGCCGCCGAAGATCCAAACGAGCACAGGCAGCGAGTCGTTGGAGTGCACGCCTGCCGGCCGCACGACGTTGAGGTTGAGGCAGTCCTCGGACATGTTGAAGCTGCCGCGGTACTGCATGCAGCTGTAGCCCTGGGCGGTGGCATCCCGAGTTCCGTCAAAGGACTGGTTCAGACTCTGTGGCCAGCGGAAGCGGTTGTTTCCAGTAGGCGGCTGCGCAAAGGGAACGCCTAGAAAGGCGTCCTGGTCCCATGATGGAAGGTTGACGCCGCGGTATGTGCCGTTCCGGGTGTGCGCCGTCGGGCTGTCCGCAAAGGCCCCGGTGAGGCATGACAAGAGGAGGGTGAGGCCAAGTAGACGAGACATGTTGGGTGCCTATGAAGTTGAGGACCAATGGGCCATGACCCGTGAACCTCATGAAGGTGCCGCCCAGCGTCAAGTATGTCCATATCTGGTGGGTGCTGGGTCCTGTTGCTGGCTTCGGCACTGCAACCCTATATTCCAGCGATTGGAGGGAAATCCAGGGACCGCGGCGTCGACGGCCGGGATGATCGAGGCTAACCCCTGGTCCGCGGGGGAAACGCCGATCTGGGGCCCCGCGCAGGCGCACCACGCGTGAGGGGATGGCCCTGGGGATGGCCCCGGGGGCGGGGATGGCAGTGAAGATGGAGTCTGGAGATGATTGTCCGGGACGCGGTGGACGGAAAATATGGCGGTTAAGAAGCGGCAGCGGAAAAGGCCGCGGAAGTTGATATGCCGGTGCTGGTCGGGTATAATACCCGGTTAAAGAATGCCACATGCCCCGCGACAGTGAACATGCGAGGCCGGGTCAAGGGAAGCGAGCAAACCTTGAAGATAAGGGTCAAGGTTCGCTCCGGTCAAGTCGACTTTGCAAGGCATGGCCAGTCCGATGGCTTGTCCTGTGAGAACCTGTGAGGAGTCGGACCACCCCAGCCTCGTGTAGACCCAAGCTGCCGGAAAGTTGAAGAGTCGCTCATAGCGATTCGGTACTGCATGATTTTAGAAGTATTTTAGCCTCTGAAGAAGTTGGAAGTCAGGGCACTCACCTCGTGGTGGCGAACTTGAAGCATGAAGCTGCAGATCGAGATGGAGGGGAAACGTCTGGGCCAGACAGACCACAATATTGATGCGATGATGTCGATGGAGTCTCGGGTATGATCGCTGATGCTGGAGTAGGTAGTTCGATGCTTTGCTTTGCTTTTCAACCCGAGTGCTGCAGATGGAAGGTTCGAGTTACTTGTAATGGTGTTCCCCTGTGAGCCTGTGACAGCAGTGGAGAGAAGCAGTGCAGGTGCGCCAGTCTCACCGAGCGCCCACCGAGCTCCCACCGAGACGCCCCCACTCTGGAGAATCCTCGGCTGACCAAGCAATCAGATTTTCCCAATTACCGACAGCTCCAGCTCCAACTTCCCATCCTCCAGACAGCTTCCTCCGACAAGCTCCGAGCATAACCCCCCCCCCCCCCCCCCCNCCCCCCCCCCACTGCCACACATACCCAACAATTCGTCCTGTCGACCGACATACTCTCACTTTACCACACAATCTACCATCGACCACACTCTTAGATCAGCCCTCGCACCGCCCACCCGCCGCAATGATCTGCCGCGCCTGCCAACGCGCCCTGCGCACCCTCCCCAGGGCAACCGCCCTCCCTCTCTCGACCCCCTCAAGAACCCTCACCTCCCTCGCTTCTCGGCCCTCGCCCTCTCAAACACACCCGATCACATCTCCCACTTCCGCCCTTCTCCCGCAACGCCTCTACTCAACCCCCTCCGCGCCCCCGCCCCTCGAGAAGCCCGACTTCCTCGACCCAGCTGAGACCTGGATCTGGGACACCCTCGCCGCCGAGTTCACCCCCACAGAGATGTCAGTCCGCGACGTCTCGGGCGGCTGCGGCTCCATGTACGCCATTGATATCACGAGCGAGGCCTTCCGCGGCGCCGGCATGCTCAAGCAGCAGCGCATGGTCAACAAGGTTCTGGGCGACAAGGTCAAGGAGTGGCATGGTCTTCAGCTGCGCACCAAGGCGCCGTGAGCGCGGAGGCCCAAGGGTGTACGATATTTGCGATATGGGATATTGCTTGAGATGTCCCGTGGGACGGGCGCTCGGCGGAAGACCGGGCTGTAATATTCATTGACGGATCTGGAAGATCCATGTATAAAATCTATGTCTCCTGCTAGAAATATATCCAGGCCAGCTACACTCCTGTCAGGCTGATCGAACTTGTCTCCTCTATGGCAAGCACTCATGACGCAGCATCTCCTACTCGCTTCCCCGCCGGCCTCCGTGAGCTAAACATCAAGTAACACGCCAATCTCTGGACCAATAACCTCGGTCACTTGCACTGCCGTGCGCCCTGCGAACATGTCAAGGTGGGGCTTATCAAGAACCAAGTGATCGACGGCAACTATCGGCTTGAAGATTTCAAGAGAGGTCAACAGTACAGCAAGGGATGCCGATGGCAACCATGGACTGACTGCCCTTTCTACTGACTTGGACACCACCCGTATTCCATTGACCACGCCTGCGACCTGAAGCTGCTGTATTCCCGCTCCCACTGTTGCATCGCCACATTTGCCGGCACGGTCTCCGGCCGATGCGGGGAGGGCAAGCTTGGTTCTACGCTCCAGACGACTTCCCCGCACCACCATCTGGGGAAGGACGAACAATGCCCCTGGACCGGCCTGAACCAAGCAATGGATCGCCCCGGCCCCGGCCTCGTGTCTCGGAGGTTTCGACCGATGTCTCCAGCATGTGCCGGCCGTATAAGTTGCTCCATCATCCCCCTCCATATCTGCCTGTCCCCATCGTTCGTTCAACGTCAACCTCCCCCGAGTCAACACCCCGTCCCGTTCACCTACAGGGGTCTTCCCCACATCCATATCGACCCCACACATCAAACCCAGAGGTCCCAGTGACGTACTTAAGACTCTGTGCCACGATGCCTTTCATCTCGGTTGCAGCCACCGGCCGGACTGCCATCAGATGCCTCACCAAACGTCCTGCCAGATGCCCGAGTCTTGCCGCCTTCTCAACCTCATCGCCAGCCCACAGACAGAGGCACTCACTCGCCTCTTTAGGCACACCCATTACAAGGGACAATGATCACACAAAAACAGCCATCACCGTGGGACCATCCCGGACATATGCCAGTGCCACACCCGAAAACATGTACACGGCGTCCTTTGCCTTCTTCGAGGCCCTATGGGACGCCGGCGTCACACACTGCTTCGTCAATCTTGGCTCCGACCACCCAAGCATCATCGAGGCCATGGTGAAAGGCCAGAGACAGCGCAAGGGCCATTTCCCCCGCATCATCACATGTCCCAACGAGGTGAGTCCATCCTTCTCTCCTGGAAACATACCCTGACACCCCGGGCCTAGATGGTTGCCATGTCTATGGCCGATGGCTACGCCCGCCTCACAGGCAAGCCGCAGTGTGTCATCGTTCACGTCGACGTTGGCACCCAGGGCCTCGGCGCTGCCGTACACAACTCGTCCACCGGCCGCGCACCCGTACTGCTCTTCGCCGGGTTGTCACCCTTTACCATTGAGGGTGAGATGCGTGGTAGCCGCACAGAGTACATCCACTGGATCCAGGACGTTCCCGACCAGAAGCAGATCGTCGCTCAGTACTGCCGCTACTCGGGCGAGATCAAGACGGGAAAGAACGTCAAGCAAATGGTCAACCGCGCTCTGCAGTTTGCCCGCTCTGACCCCCAGGGCCCCGTTTACCTCTGCGGTGCTCGTGAAGTCATGGAGGAGGATATTGACCCCTACGCGATCCCTCAGAACGAGTGGGACCCCGTTCAGCTCGGCGGACTGCCAGCCTCGTCCGCCACCAACATCGCAGAGGCCCTCGCTGGCGCAAAGGAGCCGCTCGTCATCACAGGGTTCGCCGGCCGCAACCACGACTTCCCCGGCGCGCTGGTTGAGCTCGCCAACACGGTCAAGGGTCTCCGCGTGCTAGACACGGGCGGCTCCGACATGTGCTTCCCGGCGGACCATCCTGGTTGGCTGGGGCTCCGGTTCGGCGCTGACGAGGCCATCAAGACAGCCGACGTCATCCTGGTCATCAACTGCGATGTGCCCTGGGTCAACACGCTCTGCCACCCGCGCAAAGACGCGCGNGCATCTTCCACGTCGATGTCGACCCGCTCAAGCAGCAGATGCCCGTCTTTTACATCAAAGCCGAGTCGCGCTACAGGGCCGACGCCCTCTCGGCGGTGGAGCATATCACCGCGGAGCTCCGGTCCGACTGGCTGGCGCCCACGGTCAGCGGCAGCGAGATGGAGCAGCGGAGTCTCGCGCGCCAGGAGTCGTACGAGCGGCGGCTCGACGACATCAAGAATCGGACGACGCCGCGGGATGGTGAGTACGGGACGGGCCACCTGTGTCGGGAGCTCCGCCGGTTGTGCCCGGAGGACACCATCTGGGCCATCGAGGCCGTGACCAACACGGCCTTTGTGCATGACAACATCCAGCCAACGCTGCCAGGTTCGTGGATCAACTGTGGTGGTGGCGGACTGGGCTGGTCAGGCGGCGGCGCGTTGGGCATCAAGCTGGCGACGGACGTCGAGAGCGGCGGCAAGGGCCGGTTCGTGGTGCAGATTGTGGGCGATGGTACATTCCTCTTCTCTGTGCCGGGCAGCGTGTACTGGATCTCCAAGCGGTACGACATTCCGGTGCTCACCATCATTTTGAACAACAAGGGTAAGTCGGAGAGAAGCAACTTTGCAGGCGAGCGAGCATGGCGGTAGCTGACGGGAAAATAGGCTGGAACGCGCCGAGGAGGTCCCTACTTCTCGTCCACCCCGATGGCGAGGCGTCCAAGGCGTCCAACGAGGAGATCAACATCTCCTTTGACCCGTCGCCAGACTATGCGGGCATTGCAAAGGCGGCGGCTGGCGGGGACCTATTTGCGGCAAGGGTTGATAGGTTGGAAGACCTCGAGGGCGTACTCGCCAAAGCAATCGCGACGGTTGAGGGGGGCCAGTCGGCGGTCGTGGATTGCAAGGTGCTCTCGGGGTGTTGAACTGGACCAGCATTTCGGAGAGGACACCGAACCGTACTTGCGGAGATGAGCAGCAGCGTGGGAGATTTTGCCGACATGAGGTCGAGATGAGGGCAGCCGGGAGAGAATTCAGCCCGCCCAAAGCCGAACGACAGACACGTCATGTCGGGGCCGTTGGACGTGGAGCCGACGGGTTCGGCGCCATCGTTGATTTTCAGGTGTCGTCGTCATTGGGCGAGGCGGGAGCAGGGTGGTAGGGCGGCGGGACGATGCAGCGCTGAAATGAACCATCTCGCCAGAGGGGAATACCAAGCCTTGAACCCTGCAGATCTCGATCTCGTACTCGGGCAGGCCATGGGAGCATCGTTCGATCGTTGTGTGAAGGAGCAGATTCGGGCCCATCCGCGGCAGTGTCGTCGGCGGCGTGTGGTGGTCAATGTTGGTGCCAGTCCAGTCGAGCCACGATGATGGTGCAGTGCGGTATGAGCGCTTGAGGAGGCAAGCCTGACCCCTCCCAGTCCTCGGGTGTGGTGTGCTGGGCAGCGAGACTTCAATTCGATGGATGGGATGGATGTAGGGATATGCCGGGGCGGCTCGAGTGGAGATGGGCGACGGCGGAGCGATGGGGTTAAACGGTTGGGCGGCTGCTTGTCGTCCGGTTCTACACGACATGGACCTGTTGCGTTACAGGATTCGACAAAGATGGAACTCGGATCATAACTACACCAAGGTATTCTTTGACCGACGACAACCGATTGTGGCTTCGGCAGAGACAGGTGCTTGTCGGACGAATTGAAGTTGGGACGGACGATCGATTGACAGCGGCGATCCACGGCGGGCCCAGACCCTGGGTGTTTTTTTCTCCAAGAAAATTCGGGGCGCTCAGGTGCCCAGTCAAGTGAACCCACGGTGTCACTTGCGCCCAAAGAACAGCGGGAAGAAGAGGGGTAGCGTAGCGAGGTGAACACTGGGGTCAGAGAAGGTGAGAGTGGACAGACAGACGGGTCGGGTGGTGGAGGGGCAAAACGCAAAGCGCGGGAAGGAATAGCCAGCCCAGCCTGCCTGAGGTACCTGCCGTGACCTTCCTTCCCTTTTCTCGTCGACGCGAAGGAAGAAGGAACGACCGACCGCCCATTCCATCTTGGTGTCACCGCAGGCTCAAGCACGCCGTCGCACAAAACGACCGACCGAGCCTCGCGACGCAACCTGCTGAGCCTAGCCGCGACGACAGGTCATATCTTGACCGACCGACCGACCGCAGACTCATCTCTTCTAATATCCCCAAGCCATCCCTCCCGCTTGCCGCGCCTTACCTCGCTCAATCCTACGCGCGCCCGCCAACTGCACAACGGCCTCCAGCCTGCGTCGAGAAACCGGCCCGTCTTGTCGTGTCCGGAATACACACCCCACCCCGCACCAGTGACCTCGCCTCGCTCATCGGCTCTCTCGTCATCCATCCCGCCTTGCCCGCCAGGCAGGCACCACACCAGACCTGCTCATTTTCTGCCCTTCACCCGCAGCCACCCCAGTCACTCATCACCATACATAACATAACGCTCGTCCCGCCTGCTTCTCCGACTGCGAGTTTCTCCATCACCCGACGTCGACCTTCACGCCCACCTGGTCCTGGTCCTGGCCCTGGCAACTTGCCGCCGCTGATCTCCTGCAGGCTTCCCCGCCACGGGCATACCGACGCCGCCCCAAGCTGCCCAGGGAGGCGAAAGAACGAGCCCCAAGATAACGACTACGGGCCCATTTGTTCGGTCGAGGCCCAGCCATTCGACCACGCGCCACCACCCTACCGTTGCCGTTGCAGTAACCCCCCTCGAGCGCTGAGCCGGGTCGGGCCCCTGCCTTCAGTTGGCTTGTGATTGCCCGCTTCATCCTCCCGTTCCCTTCTCCTCTCGGGCTCTTTCAGCGTCCTCCGCAACTCCGCTGTCCGGCATCAATTGTCCTCGACCTGCACAGCTTCTTGCCGTCCCGTCCCCCGGAAGCCTGCACACGCCACTTGTCCAGAGCCGGAGCGCGCCGCACCCATTCAACACGCCTGCTTCCACCTCGGGACCATGACAGTTGTGCCACCGCGTCCCAGTCCATACATTACCGAAGCGCTCGCCGCTCTGTCCCATCCCTCCGACGCCGTGCCAGGAGGCTAGCTGGCTGGCCGCCGCCGTCCAAACATCTCGACTCTCTGTCGCCCTTCTAGCTCACGTGCGCACTCATCCCCTGCTGCGACGTGACAAAGATAGCCGAGCGCCCTTCCCGCGCCATGCCGTCCCCGACCCCCGAGAACCCTCCTCCCGCTCCCGAGCGCACCGACTCTTCCGTCAGCGACCCCCCTGAGCTGCCGCCCCCGCCGAACCCCTCTTCAGACCCGGCCCTCGCCGTCTGCGAGAGCGACAGTCCACGGACCGAACCTTTGCTGAGCAATGACATATTCAAGCTCACCCCGAGAGCAGCCCTTAAGCTTCTCAGCATGGGCGTTGAGGCGCTGGTCCTCGTCACCGGCGACATACCACCCACTCCACCCCCGACGAGCCCAACGATGCCACACATGCGCGGAATGCAGCTGGAGAAGGATATCATAAAGCGGTCCAACTCAGAGAAGGACCTTGCCCGCATGAGGAAACAGGCCGAGGCATCATCCTCCCACTCCAGCAGCTCCACGGCGTCGCAGCCCATCGATGGTGTGCGCCTCCGGGCGTCGCCATCACCGGCTCTAGACCCCATCACGAGCCCCGAGCCATTTACCATCATTGGCGAGAACTCGCAGCCGCTCAATCTGCAGCACGGCGCCATCACTCGAAAATTCTACTCGAAAAAGCCGCCGCCCATCAGCATCGAAGATTATCTGTCCAGACTTCACCGTTTCTGCCCCATGAGCACAGCCGTCTATCTCGCCACGAGCTTGTACATCCACCGGCTCGCCGTGGACGAGCGCGCTATCCCGGTAACACGCCGCAACGCCCACCGACTACTACTGGCTGGACTGCGCGTGGCCATGAAGGCGCTCGAAGACCTAAGCTACCCACACTCCAAAATGGCAAAGGTCGGCGGCGTCAGTGAGCTCGAGCTTGCAAGGCTCGAGATTAGCTTCTGCTTCCTGACAAATTTTGAGCTTGTCGTCAGTGAAGACATATTGCGGGACCATTGCGAGATATTGCGCCAGGGCAGCTCATGGAGCGTGTTGCGTCAAAAGGTGCCAGCGCTGACGCTCAACAACAAAAACCTAGCCAAGGTGAACGCCGCCGAGGGGAGGTAGCGTGGTTTTTTTCCGTTCGAAGATGGGTTTCGCATTGCATAGCAAGGATGCGCAGCAGAGATATGTCGATGACACCAAAGTGTCGCCGGGTCCAAGTGAGGAAGCATAGCATTTCGTGGGTGGTCATTTTCTTTTTTGTTTCGCCGCTTGGCTGGTCTTGGTTACAATGGATATACCCATCTCTGTCGAATTCGAATGAGGGCAATGATGTCACCGGGATGGAAACGTCTTTTTCAGTTGGAGCTCGTGCTCTTATCTTATCAGGTGATCAGCCAAGCTCTGTTCAGCTCGGCGGTTATCCCGCCTGGCGCTTCAGGCATCAAACGGGCCCGTGCGGTCGTGGCGCATCAGGCCGGTACCTGCAGCAGCTCGCTCCTCCACCGTGGTGTTTCTGAGCCGTTGCCGGTTGCAGCGAATTCGCCATTTCTATTGGCCCAAACCAGCTTGTCGGCCTACCTTCCTGTTCACCCACCAACACCACGCCTCCAGACGCACCCACAATGGCCGACTCGGACATCAACGACGTCGAGATCAGCGAGGACGTTCCCTCGACCGGTGATGTCGAGATGGAGGGCGTCACTGCCGTCGCAGGCGACGAGACCGTGGCGGAAGAGGATGCCGCGCCCGAACCCCGCGCCACATTCATCAGCTACCTGACGAGCCCCGTCGTCACCCTGATTGTCGGCCAGAACGGCTCCGAGACCATCCTGACAGCGCATCAGTCGCTGCTCGCCAAGAGCCCGTACTTCAAGGGCGCGTGCGCCGAGTTCTCTGACGATGGAAGCGTAAGCGCCTGATCCCTCACCCTCACGCGCATCTTCCCACTGACACTTCCTCCCCCCCACAGCCTCGCCAGATCGAGCTCCCCGCCGAAGACATTGACGCCGCCGGCTGCTTCCTCGAGTACCTCTATACCGGCGAGTACTTCCCGCGCAAGCTCCCCGGCCAGCGTGTGCTGGAGGAGGACCCGACGACCCCCAAGGTCGACGACACTGGCGACCAACTCCTCAAGCACGCCCGCGTCTACACCATTGCCGAGAAGTTCGGCATGCCCGGCCTCCGCAGCCTGTCGAGCTCCAAGATCCACTGCGTCAACTCGACGGCAAAGGGCGAGATCGCCTACGCCCGCTACGTCTACCAGTTCACCAGCAAAGAGGACACGACCATTCGCGCCCCCGTCGCCAGCTTCTGGGCCGCCCGTTCGCATACCCTGCGCTCCGAGGCCGAGGACGAGTTCAAGGCGCTGTGTCTCGAGTTCCCCCAGTTTGGTTACGATATTCTGAGTATGTTGCCCTCTGATCTGTGAAAGTTGTGCCCTGCTGACTTTGTTTCTTCTCTACAGCCCGCGTCCTCGACGAGAAGCTCAAGCGCGAGCGTTCCGAAAAGATGCACCCCTCCTCCGCGGGCGGCGGTTCCGGCCGCAAGCGCGCTCGCCACAGCGGTGGTGTCGCCGCGTAGACGGTGTGCATCTTTTGTTGCTTTCTTTTTTTTTTTCGTTGCGCCCAAGACGTGGACCCATGGACGAACTTTGGGGTTTATGCTGGGATGTACATCATCGCGTTGCGGTACGGGGTGTATTGCCTGGGAAGGGCGTGGAAGAAGACTCGAATTGGACAGATCGAACGAAGCATGTGCATGTGACTGGGCCGCCCTGCGGGACTGGTGATGTTGCTTGGGTTGGGGCCATTTTTGCTCGTGATGTGGTCTGGGTTTGTGCTAATAGTAGGCGGGAGTGTGCTGTGAGCAGTGTGAGTCTTTCGGAATGTCCTGACAGATCTGTTGCATCCATCGCGATGTGCTGCTATCTGACTTCTCTGCCTTCGTCCACCTGCAATCTAGGATATGGGGAGACTGCACGGGGACTATCGACATACTTGCACCGACTGAAGCACGCCCCTTTGCACCTTTTTATTGCGAGTGCCCCGTCTTCCGCTGTCACAAAATGCAAAAAGACCCCCTCCGGGCACCCTACTTTTCTGTAAGGATCCGAAGGGGTAGAAAATCCCCGTCAGGTTAGGGATTTTGCTGGGCCTGGGAATTGAACCCAGGCATAGGGCCGCCGCCGGCCGGCGGTTGTTTGGTGTTTGCACTGACTTGACCAGCTCGGCCACCGGCGGCCCCGTTGGAATGGGAAGGCAGGAAAGAGCTTCATCAGCCTGGGGAAGGACGGCAGGTGGTTGGTGGGGTTGTGTTGTGTGCAGAGTGCAGTGTGTGCGGTGCGCGAGGGCAGGCACCCGACATGACTGCTTACAGGTGCGCAGTTGCGTGAATAGGCTGGCGCTTGAGTGAGGCGGATAGGAGCATGTACTTAAACATCGAATCAAGGTGTGGAACCATTATAATGTTGGCCTGAGACTTGAATTCAACTTGTATCCTGGGAAGGCTGGGAATATGAAGAGTAGGTATGCCATCGTTGACCAACTCAGCTTGCTATCTCCAGAACATCAAGAGACTAAGAACGTCCGTCAAGACAGTCCATCCTCCCCCCATTGCTTAATCCTCACACAAGATCCATCACTTCTACCTTTGCACCATCAAAAGGCGAGCCATCGCCTGTGTACCTCCCAACCCCAATACGCCGATACACCCCGATGCCTCCACCACCCCCTTCAACCATCTCCATCATCAAGAACCCTCCCGTAGACGACTTTATAGCATCAAAATTCCGATCCCTCTGCGTACACACCAACAGGCACGTCAACGACTCAAATTCCTCCGCCGTCCTCGTCTCATCATCAAACTGCGCCGCCACAGGCCACGGAATAGGCCTCGATGCGTCAAGTTCCTCCCCCTCTACCTCCATGTACGGCGGTTTAAACCGTCTACTCTTCGCCGTCGTTCGCAGTCGCAGCACCGAAACGGGTCCCTTGACACGGAGCTCGCTCGTCTTCACACTTGACACGAATGGCTCGCCTGTCCAGGAAACATGTCCACGAATCAAGGCCAAGTCGTTTTGGATAGCCATGGAGCTCGTGAACAAGTGGTCCATCGCGACCCAAGCATCGCACGCCAGCCATGTCCAAGACGGCATACCCACAGGTGGAGGACCACGGCGTCCCAATCTCATCCAGAGCAAGTCCAGACATACCGTTTCATCCCAGAGACCCAGCAGCGGCTTATGGCCCGTCATGCGTTCATGGCGGCGGACGACACCGTAGAGCGCAGCCGGTCGGTCTGAAGGGTGGGTGAACAGGCGCCAGGAGTAATCCTCAACCCAGGCTGCCCAACGCCGAGTGCCACCTCGAACAGTAGGTTCCGAGATGCCCTCTGGCGGGGTGACGACTTCGTGGCCCGCCTGGGATTTGTAGGAGTGGCGGCATTCCCAGTGAATCTCGGCATCCATACAATGCGCGATGCGGTGGGAGAGGATGCGTTCTTGGAACGTCCATCCACGGGTGTTCAGGTGTGTGTCGCGCTGGTTCTTCCATGGCCAAGATCTTTCAAGTCGAGCTGCCATTTCTGGCGCGTCTCGAGGTTGGAGGGAGAACAGTTTGGTTGCCGTAGGGCTCTCTGCCTCGACCTTTAAAGGAGGAGCCTCAGTTGGTAAGCAGCCGCCCATACTGTCCAGCGCATCACTGGCGGCGATGGTCAAGACACTTCCAGAGTAAACGTCCATCATCTTGGCCGATTCGCGTTGCCAGTCGTCCCCGTCGTCTTGAAGGATGCACAGCGCGTCGATCCATAGATACTTGATGCCCAAGACGCGTATGATGCGAATGGCGTCTTGGAATGTCTTTGGAAGAGATATCTCGGGGATACCGGCTTCCAACTGGGACACGGTACTTTTGGTCGTCCTGATGGGCAGGATGCTGCCCCAGCAATAGCTCAGTGTCGCGTAGCGGAGGGGCCGCTTTGCCAGGTCGCCAGGTCCGAAGGCCTCGGTTCGAATGAGGCGGACGGGCGTGTCCGAAGTCGCCTGGTGAACCTCAAGGAGCCGCGCGGGCAAGGCAGTTGCAACCGATGATGGTGTCCCGGCTGTGCACTCTGGGTGGTCGGACTCGCAAACCTGGAGCCATTCAGATATCTGGCTGAGGCGTCTCTCGGCTTCAGAGTCTCTGTCCGCGGCCTCGTCCCAAAAGTCACCTTGGATCGCTGTTAGCCCCCATACCCTATAGGACCGCAAAGGGTTACCGACTCTGAGATGACAAGCCGATCAAGTCAGCCCGGTTATAAGTTAGAGCCTCCCCCTGCACATCCACCAGCGTCGCAAGGCTCGCCCACCGGACGCAACCGCGGACCAGTCTATCCTTGACGGATAGCGAGATCTGTAAGATTTCTTTAGAAATGCCGGGACACCTTGTGCATGCTTCCTGCACTGTCATGCTGAGAGAGATATCCCAGATGCTGCGACAGAGCACACATTCTCGAGCCGAGTCCTCGACGAGTTGCGGGGTTTTGTGCCATTCGCAGGCCACGCGGGGCTCGCGACTATCCTCTGTTGTTATGACCGCCACGACCGCTTCGCAATGAGGACATAGGCTTTTGCTTGCTGGGCCCATGCTGAAAATGGGAGTGGCCTGGCGATGATAGTCTCGAGATTTGAAAGGTGGAGGTTTGGAATACTGGGATGGATGCCTGCAGTGGATGCAGGGGTCCTGGGCCATTATAGATGGTGCCTACTAGCAGTGCGGGAATCTCCGGCCACAGCAGGTCAAACTTACCCTTGATGAGCGAACCCTGCGGTTGGCATCACCACACCAAGTCACAAACGAGAAAGTCACATCACAAAGCACCCAGAACATGAAGAGAAGAGGATGTTAACGCGGTATGGTATCGTAATTTTGAACCCCTAATCCTAACCAGGTCCCGTCCGTCCGGACGAGGACCGTTGCGCACCGGTGCCAGGACGGAAAGTCACAAGCCAGAACCGATGATGCAGTGGACAATCCACACCTAAACTCCATATCCATCGGCCGCGCCTCTTGCCTCGCGCATCCGGCGCGGGCACAGAGCCGATCCGTACCCAGAGTCAGATCTCAATCTCAAGACTCGAACCGCCAATAGTGTACTCTCGACCAACCACGATCAGTTGGTGAGTTTGATCACCCCGTGGTGTCTGTCTGTCCGAGCTTTGAGCCGTTACCCAGGCGAAGCCGCATTATGCATTAAGTCGGATCCCCATGAGGGCCAAAGTGCTGCGGGAGGCTGTCGCTTGTCGAATGGCTCGAGTCGGTATATACTGGCCGTCCCCTTGTGCCGCAACTCAAGCAGTCGCTATGCTGAGCTTTTGATCACCGGAAGACCATGCTTTGATGTGATGAAAAATAAAAAAGAATCCGAAGCTCCCTGGAACGCCATGCCGTGAACAGCCGAACCAGCTGTCGCTGGAAACCGTGATAAACAACAGATGAAGAACTGCCAAAATGGCGGGATCCAATGGCGCTGCTTCAACCGCGGATTGCTGTGGCCATGTGAGCGTCGGGGCTCGAAAACGGAAAGCGAGCCTGGTGATGGGCCCATGGGTCGTTTGTCGACGTACCGGCAAAGTGACCGAGGCCGCCGCCGCCAGCCAGAGATGTCGGTGTCGAGGTCGCCGATTTGATAGTCGACGGGGTCGTGGCCTGGCTGCTTTGTCCGTCGGCAGCAGAGGCGATCAAGGTCTTCAGGGGAGAGCCGACAGGGGACCCGCCAACCGCATGCACATCGGCAAAGTAGGGGTTGACGTATTGGAAGTGCATGGTGTGATGCTGAGCCGAGCCGGCATGTTGGGGCTGGCGCGGGCTGCTGTTCGTGCTCGAGCTTGTGCTGTTGGTGCCCTTGGTGACTGAGCCGTCACTGGGCCCGTCGAAGCGGGTGTTCTTGAGAGACCCATCTCGAAGCTGAGGGCTGGTCTGCTTGGAGCCGAACTGAATTGGATCGCCGTTAGTAGGAGCTTTTGGAAACCGTCCGGGAGCGTGCGTCGGTGGGGGCCGAACTCTCCGGCTCATTGTTGCGGGCGGTACGTACAAAGCAGTATTTGTTGACGAGCTCCTCGTACGAGGACGAGGCAAGGGACGAGTTCGGCGAGCTGGTGCCGGCAGTCTGAGTGGGAAGAGACACCGGGGGAGCCCGAGCGACGGGAGCGACAGGGGCAACCGGGGGAGTAGGGACGACGCGAGCGACGGGGACGACCCGGGGGGCGGGGGATGGGTCGCTGACGGCAACGGGCAGCTTCGGCTGCTTGCGCACCTCGGGGGTCATGGAGATCTTCTTATGGCTCTTCATGTACAGGCCGTCCGAGTTGTGCTCCTTGGTGATGGTATCCTTGGCCGCCTGGACGGCAGCCGAGAGGGACGCACCAAAGTCGTAGCGGTTGGAAAAGGCCTGGCCGCTGGGGGCAGACAGACTCTTAGACAGGTTGTCGCTCGCCAGGTTGCTGGCAGACTTTGCCTTGAACCGCAGACCCGAGGTACCTGACTCGCCAAGATACTCATGCAGGGGCTGCTCGAAGTTGATCTTGGGCTGGTCATCGCCAAACTCGTTGAGCTCGGTAGGCATCGACTTGGGACGGGTCGTGTTGGCAGGGCTGGGGCGACGGTTGCTGCGGGGCAGGCCGCCGACAGGCCTACTGGCGTTACCCTGAAGACCGCGCTTGCCGTTCTGGGGGAGGTACTTCTTGCGGAAGTCAACCTGGAAGTTGGTGCCGTTGTTGTTGTCCCAAAAGTCTTGGCCAAGGACGTTGTACTTGATGCAGAAGAAGAGGGTCTTGCTCTCCAGGTGCGCCAAGTCGGACAGCTTGATGTTGAAAATGAAGCGGTCGGTAGAAACCTCGGTGGCAGCAGCAGAGCCAACTTCGTGGCTGTACTCGGCCGCGACCTCGGAGGTCGTCTTCCAGTAGTCGAGGGTGAAGCGGCAGACAACCGACTTTTGGAAGGCGAGGTTCTGCACGCAGGCGGACCCGATCAGGGACTTCTGATCGGGAGACAGCCACACCTTCTCGAGGCGGACAGGCTGTGCGGTTCGGATGGGAGAGTTAGGGGCGTAGTTTGCCGTGACAATCTCCCACTCGTAAGGGGGCGAGCGGACGCCGGACCGCTCCTCAGCAGGGAAGGGATACTCGGTGTCGCTGTCGTAGGCGTCAACGGGAGACGACCCGGCGCTGACGGCGAGGGGACGGTCGACCTGGAGGAAGTGGCGAACATGCTCGAGGTGCGAGTCAAAGTGAACAGCCTTGGAGAAGGTGGGCGTGCCGGGCATGCTGGAAGGCCTCCTCCTCGATGGCGGGCGCAGGGCGGGGCGGACGAGTTCACCCGACTTCTTGCGGACCATGGGGGGCTTCTTCAGCATATCCTCGTCCGAGTCTTCCTCGGAGGCCGTCATGGAGTTCTCGGCCGACTGGGAAACCATGAGATGGGATTCAGTTGCGGACCTGACGTGCGTGCGACGCCGTGCCCCGGAAGCGGCAAGCTCCAGGGTTGTGGTGCTGAAGCTGTGGATGAGACCGCCATCTTCGGTGCGGGGGATCTTGAGGGTAACGGCGGTGGGGTGCTTCGCCGAGGGTGATGAGGATCGTTGAACGGGGATCTTGTTGATGGCCGCCTTGAGTTCCTTGAGGTTCTCGAGCTGGCGACCGCGGACGACGTTGTTGTCCTCCTCCTCGCTGGCGGTTGCCGAGTCGGGAGGAGAGATGACGGCGCCGTTGGGCATGCCGCGAGCGTCCGTGATGGGCGGAGGCGACTGGCGCACGCTAGTAGCCATGCCCTTCAGATCCTCCGAGGTGCTGGGGGGAGTCGGTTCATCAGGAGTGTCGTGGCCACCGCCAACGGCCGTTGGCGTCCTTCGATGCTTGGAGAGATATGAAGCTGATCGGGGGAGTGCGGGTCTCGGACCGCTCTGGAAAGAGGGCCGTCGACTCACATCCGGTGAGGACGGGGCAGAGTTGGCGGGGGATCGACTGTGGGAGGGGGGCGTGTAAGGCATTCCCAATGGCCTGAAATGCCTGTTGATAGGAGATTGTGTGGTAGGGCGGGAGATCGAGGAGGCTCGATTGGGGAGATATGAAGCAGGCGAGTCGATGTAGATGGGCGAGAGGATTGGCGACTCAATAACGATGCATCAAGATTAGGGAGCGAACCGGTCCGGATGCGAATCGGTACTCTGTATTAGGAGCGAAGGCGTGCTGAGGGAAGCGGGTTAGCTTCGCGATGGCCATAGGATGAATTTTGATGGAAGGCGGATGACAAAGAAGAGTGTTTTCTGTGCTGGCAAAAGCAGTTTGGGTCAAGAAGGCAAATCAACAGGTAGAGTAATACAGAAAGGTGCCGTAGAAACAAATTGGCGGAGAAGGAAAATCAAGGGGTGCCGGCGGCCCGGAAGTGACAAATGAACAGAAGGGTGGTGGTGTTTTGAGAGGCAAAACCGCAAGAACCCGTGTGGCGACGGGATGGGACGCGCCAGGATATAAGGGCAGCTCGCCTCCCGGGAATCGTGTTCTGGGGGGTCTCGTAGTCTGACTTACCGGGCAACGAGGTCCGACCTGTGGGGGGCAGCGGGAGTCGAGCAGAGGCAATATTCCAGCAACAATGCAAGACTCGAGTGCGAGGTGACGCCTGGAATGTGTTTGGCGGCCGAGGAGATTGAGGGCGGCGGCACGGGACAGTGCTGGTGGTGATGGCTTCCCCACGAAGAAAGGTTCGTGTCTTGGATTGGGAAGTGGAACAGGGCGTGGAGGCGGAGGAGGAGTGTCGTCGGCGGTCTCAAGTCGTGAGGACGAGTCGGCCAGTAGGGAGGTGGGAGGAGGAGGAAAGCGAGGCGGCGAGGTCGAAGCAACGGAAGGGGATGTTGTCGACTGATCCTGATGATCGCTGGAGACGGGGACTGACTGGCGTGAGAGACGAGTCCTGCTCTTTCCTTGTTGTTGAGGTCAGTTGGGTGGTGAGAGGGGGGGCTTGTCGAGGACGAAGCTTGGTGATGGGAAGGGGCCAGGCCGGGCACGGAGCGGAGGGGACGGAGTGGTTTTGAAGGTTTGACCTGTGGGATCGGTGCCGCCAGCACCTCTGGTCTGGTCTGCACTGGGTTCTGCGCTGCTTTGCTTGGGGGTGGGAGGGCAAGAGGGACGGACGGGGGAGG